>VXCM01009423.1:1790-13119 GCA_014773175.1 Lucifuga dentata | reverse complement strand
GGATCAAATGATGCTATGACTAGGAAAGGATCCACATTCATCTTTGTTACTCTGATTTACTTTGACACCATAGAAACTACTTCCTGTTTGGAGTTTCTTTCTGACCAATCAGCAGAGAGAGTGACGTCACATGACTTTTGCTGATAGATTTTGGTTTGATTGGATGTTTTCCTGTGTGAAACTGAACCAAACCAACAATTTAGTCCCTGAATCAGACCAGAGCAAACGATCTACAGATCTGAAAACGCTGCAAGAAAATAATGAGAATAATAATTAAACTAAAAATGTCTTGATGAAACCAATTTTAATTTTGAATGATTTGCCACAATAACAGAATTTTCATGGATTTCATTTGTTTGGATTTTCTGAAGAAATCTCCATAGATATTTGGTGTATCACCTGCAACTACCATTTGTGGTACATGTGCCACAGTTTGAGAACCACTGTGCTAAAGGCTTAGTAAGGAATATGATTTTGACATTTATGGAGACCAAAAAGCTTTTGGGGGCTTTAGAAAGATCAATTTTTTTGTATTTTGATCCTGATCGTGGAGTCTCTGCTGTCATTTATGACAGCGTGGAAACTGTTTATACACACACACACACACACACACACACACACACACACACGAACACGGATTCCTCTTTTGACCAAACTGCTTTTTGTTCCAGCTTCAGGAACATCTTAACGACAGCATGATGATTTTATACAGACAAGAAAAGGCGTAAATCTGGAGAGAAGAGAGAGGAGGATGATGATGATGAAGATGATGATGATGAAGGTGTCACAGCAGCTGGAGCTGAATCAATGTGAGCAAATATGAACAGCAACAAAATCAGACAGAAACACTTTGTAGATCATTTTTGAGTCACAAGACTGGCTTTGGTCTAAATTTCATAATTCAGATTTATGAAATATGAGACACTTTTTATGAGACTTAATAATGTGTAATTTAAGTCATTTCATGCTTCTATTATACTTTACATACTAATTCTGTGGTGACTGGAAATTGAGGAAATTGATATTAAATTTACTGGACAAATTTATTCACTTATTCCTGTTTTTTTTTTTTTTTTTTTTTTTTTTTTTTGCTGTAACAGCAGGTCAAACTCATGAAACGTATTTTTCCAATTTTTCCATGTGACTCCTATTCTGATTTAGGCTATTTTTATGTTTTTGATTTATATATGAACGTGTGTGTGTGTGTGTGTGTGTGTGTGTGACAGAGAGCTAAACAACACAGCAGAAGTTACGTTAAATTCGTTTTGTTAACAAAATGCAGTAAATGTGGAAACTTCAGGATATTTCCAAATCTTTTCATTGGCTATAAAATCCTTTAAACGGTGAATTTGTTTTATGTAACAAATTTTAATAAATGTTTTCAGGGATTTGATTGAGTTTGTGTTTGATTCTTCCTCAGAGAAGCTAAATGTCAGATTTGATGGTTCTCATGTGTTGGTGTTTCATCCTGTGACGTGATGAAGATATTCAGTTCTTTAATTGGTGGAAATCTGAGTCATTCTGGAATTTTCCAAAATTTAAATCTTATTGGAGAATTTTGGTTCATATCTATCATCTGTGGAATTTTAAAATGGAGATGAGAATGAACTCTGGCTAAAAGTGTTTTTGTTTTAAATGTTAAACTGTGTTGCTAACTTCCTGCTTTTATAAAAAATTATGACACGGATCCTTCTTATGTTCCATTATTACATTATTTTTTGCTTATTTCTCTGAAACATGTTCCTTTTTCCCTCATCATACTAAATCTCATTCTAAGCTGATGACGTATGATGCTGTGTTATTTTTGCATTATAAAAAGTAAAACATCCCTGAAATCTCTGAAATATTTAGTTTACAGCAGAATAAAACAGGCATGTTTTGGTGGCAGTGTGATTTATTTTTGTTGATGAAAATCATAATTTGCCCTGTTAATAAACCCTGTGTGCTGCTTTTCCTGCCTGGAGAGATTTCTGTCAAACTGCATGAAAAGCATAATATTTCATAATTATAAAGCTTAAAAACCAATATGCTGATCATGCTTATCAATCAGAGTATCAATAAAAGCATCTGACCAAGTTCAAATCAGCATAATTTCTGTCCTTTCTGTCTTTTTTCTTCCTTTTTGTGTTTTTTACTTTTTAAAATCTTTTCTTAGTAATTTTTGTCTTTTTCATTTTTCCTCCCCTTTTGCTCATTATTTTATACCTGCTCTCTCTCTCTCTCTCTCTCTCTCTCTCTCTCTCACATACACACACACACACACCCATTAACTTACAGATACTATATGTTTTTAGTCTGTAACTTCCTGTTATGTCACACTGCCAAATAAATACATAAAGCTATAGCAGGTTCTACTGACACACATTTTATACATGTTTAGATCCAAACCATTTAAATAAAAAAAAAAAGAATAGAATTATTAACAAAGAAAATGTAAACATAAATAAACACGTGATCAGACGCGCTGAACCCGATAATCGATTAATAAATCATAACTGGGTGTTTAGATCAGCTAAAGTCAGTTTGTCGTTTTCATCGGGTGCTAATAAGAGAAGTTATATGAAATATGTTGTGTTATCAGTAATTATGACGTGTGTTGTTTGTTGCTGAGACCTGGAATTATTTTGACATATTTCAGGGAATAAAGTCATAAAATCCTGACAGTTTTCCTCCCTGCAGCATAAATGAGTCCAGTTCAACTAAAAGACAAATCCTCTTCTGATGTGAAAATCAACCAGATTAGTTCAACACGTGACGACAAATTACCATAAAATCACACAAAAAACTGCTGCAGAAATATGAAATAACAGCAGAAATATGAAGCCAAACGTTCAGCGACGCGTTTTTTTCTGCTGTTAAACAGAATAAAGCCTCATGTTTTCTTTTGCTATTATCCTTATCAAAAATAAATCACTAAATAATTCAAAAAGAACCTGTATCGGTCAGAGAAATGTGCAGTTAATAATGTAAATAAAATAAAATAAAATAAGATTAAAAAAAAAAAAAGCTCCGGTGGATCCGCTCATTTTTCTAACCTAAACATATTAATGACTGGAAACTGTGCTAATAAATAAAATAAAATAAGATAAAAAGTCGAGTGAAGAAACAGATTCCACTGATGAAGTAAATGTCACACGCGCACAAATAAAAAAGGAGCATCGCGGTGATTTTTCTGTTCTATAATCAAGCGACACTAATCAGAATCTAACATAGAATATGATGTTATGATGTTATTAGATATAATAACTCTGTTCTCTCTGATGTTTATTACATATAATAACTCTGTTATGTCGGCCTGATGCGCGACGTGGCTGAATGTTTATTCTATTTTTTCTTTGCATTTCCTGCATTTTTTTTATTCGGTTTTCCGTGAGTTATTTTCGTTTTTCCTTTATACTTTTTGAAAAGATTTTTTTTTCTAGCATATACCTGCGCAATATGATTTTCTTTTTGTTGTTTGATGCAGCTGAATGTTTTATTTGCCGACCGATTTATTGGCTTTTATCATTACAGTATATAATTTTTTTTTTTTTTGCTTTGTGAATAAAAATAGGTCAGGTCATTAGGACTTTACTATTGTGACCCACGTTGTGCAGTATAAGATTTTGAATATGTTCATATCACAGAGATAAGATGCATTAAATCTGATCTGCACCTTTTAGGCCAGTTAACATTTGCAAAACCTGAAATCCAAATTTTATTTCCTTTAATGAATTCTGAGCATTTTAATGATCTGTGAGATGCAGACAAATTATATTGAAAAGTTTAATTTTTTCATTAGACCCTGTGCTGTATTTGTTTTAATATTAAATGGAGCAACAAGAAATTCGTTCCTCCTGCTGTAAAAAAAAAAAAAAAAAAAAATCAAGAAATAACTCAATACTTTGCTTGAAAACTCAGCTTATCAGATCCTCCTGATTATACACCAACTATACATAAACTCATAAAGCAGATGCATTAGCGAGACTATAGAATATTAAAACGTCTTTCTGTGTCTCTGTTCATTTACATTTATAAGCTATGTGAACAATCAGTGACTTATTCTCTTATTTTGAAGGTGTGTAACCACTTCAGACCCAAAGCCACAGAATGTGAAGCCCATAAGCTGTAATCAAAGCTCGCTTGTTTTCTCTATAATAAAGGGAGAGTGAGATTAGTGAAAATATATTTAATAATTAAACATTACAAAGTTACACAAAAGGAATGCAAAACAGATGAAGGAAAGTGGATCCTTAGAATATAAAGAGTCGACCTACTGCAAAAGGTTTGAGTTCCCTCCTCAACAGCAGCAAGTTCATCGTGAGGGAATGTTTGGTGGGACTACTGACAAACACATGCGTCTTGAAGAGTCTCAAAGGGCCTTGAAAGGTCTTGAAAGATGACGGTTGGTCATTTCGGCATTTAGGACCTTTGGCTGCATGTCCTTTGGAAGTGTGAGGATGCAAAAGATGATCCAACTTCAGGAACATCAGTGCAAATCTTCTCCAAGTTGTGGAACCATTTTTGAGTTTTGGCCTTAAAGATGCTCACTGAGAGTCCCAGAGATTATGCATACGAGTCTCTTTCAGAGTCCGAGTGCGTGAACGCCGCGGCCCGGTCAGTCGTCCTGACTGGCGTCTAGGTGGACGCTGGAGGTGTCGGACTGAGGGTCGCCGTCAGCGGCAGATCGCTCCTGTTCAGAGAGCTGCTCGCTGGTGGGGATGGAGTTCTTCTTAGGGCGACCTTTAGGTTTGGTGGGAGACTCCAGGCCTCCTCCCTGCAGCACCTGCAGGTCACAGACGAACAGAAGGTCAAAGGTCAGTCTCACAGGCTGACAGAGTGTGACCTGATGACAAATTTAAAAAGAACTGTGACAAAAAAAAGGAGACAAAAAACTGATTTGGAAAACAATGAAGTATGCAGTTTTTTTGTTTTTTTAATTTCAAAAGATCATGTAAATATAAAATAACTTGTTTATTAAATCAATTAATTTCATAAGTAGAAAAATCTATTCCAGAAAACAACAAACTGTGCAAACTGCAATTTAGCTAATCAAGTTAACTAATTAAGCTTTCACAGCTTATAAAGGTCAAATTCATTTCAGTCTGATGCTAATCCATTCACGGAAATTCACTTCTGGATTATGCATCTGTGACACAGAGGTATAATTCCGATTGTTGTATTGCTGTATTTACCTTAAAAACATCATCATCATCATCATCATCATCATCATCATCATCATCATCATCATCGTACTGTATGTGAACGTAACTNCATCATCATCATCATCATCATCATCATCATCATCATCATCATCATCGTACTGTATGTGAACGTAACTTACTATTTTCTTCCATTTCATCCTTCTGTTCTGGTACCATGTTTTCACCTGCAGCTGACTGAGGCCCAAAGATTCAGCGAGATCTATTCTGTAAGAAATCAGTTCATAAAAATATTAAATCTACACAACAGCAACAACAAAGGGCGTGACTGTTAAAACCTGAACCTTCCTATTGCAGTTTCAGGTTTCCACGCAGGTCCCACCTGTCCGGCGTGGAGAGATACTTTTGCTTCTCGAATCGTTTCTCCAGACCCATCAGCTGCAGCTCGGTGAACACCGTGCGGCTCCGGCGGCCCTTCTTGCTCTTGCTGCCTCCGTCGGCTCCGTGTTCCAGCTTCCCGCGGAGGTGCAGGTCGAGCGGCAGGTGGTGAGACGCTGCTNAAAAAAAAAAAAAAAAAAAAAAAAAAAGATTAGTTAGGGGCCACTCGTGGCGTCCCGGTGGGCTACAGGGGCCACTAAAGGAGCCTCCAGCAAAATTAAAAGTAAAATGATTTTTATTTCACTCATACAGGCTCAGACATGTGTCAGGATGGGCCTGGTGTTAATAGGCTACTCTGGGTCCTTATAGTGAAGGAAACCCCCTAACCTGTAGCTGGCATAATTTAATAAATAACATTAATAACACCTTTATAATAAACATGAGCAGGTACGTAAGATATTACTGCACACAGAAATCATTTTCAGACAGAAATAATCTGATAACGCCTAAAACTGTCAGATTAAATCTCAGTTACTTCAGTTAAATTCTGTCTGATCATATCAAGCCATGTGAATACATGATTTAACTCCTGATTTTAAAAACTATATAAGCACGAGCAGATAAGACTCTTTTTTGTCCTCCCTTTTTTTTTTTTTTTTTTTTTTTTTTAACAGAAATTGGAACACGTGATAAATAATCTAGGCTACATGTTGGATTGCAGTTTAAAATTACACAAATAATTAAAAGTGTTTGTTCTGGTTAATCCAGTCAAACAGCCCGCATCTTCAGCTTTTTTGATGTTTGACGGAGGAAGATTTCTAATACAAAAAACTATCATATCGCTTATTCACTTTCAAATACCAAACGTGTGATTTGGTTAATCTAATAAATAACCAAATTACACTTTATTTCATAATCTGAACGTTTAAAGCCTGATTCTCCTCAAGGAAAATAGGCACTTTATCAGATTACAACATTCTAGGTTAATTAAAAATATTGAAGCTTGCATCGAGGCTTTAAATTATGTTTTTCTCAAAGCAAACCAGTTTGTGCGCTAATGACGTTTATTTACCATTTAAATACATTAAATACATTACTTGAATTAGGACTTTTTTTTTTTTTTTTTTTTGAATATGTGCAGTGATCTGACTTTGTTGTCTTATTTGATCATCCATTACTGAATCCCATAGAAGTAATATTAATAAAACAGCGCCCAAAAAGTCCACATGCAAATGAAATATGGGTGAAATTATTTTAGACTAACACATTATTATTAATTATTATCATAATAAATGGAATCCTCCTCGGCCTCACACACACATTCACACCGATCAGCCTTCCACGCTTACCCAGCTGGCTGTGGAAAGGCCGGGCAGCCAGGAGAGCCTGGACCCCGAATTTGAGGAGCTCCCCGGCCGGAGCAGACACTTTGTGTTCAGGGTGGTCTGTCAGGATCTCCTCTATCATGAAACTCCGGTACCGATGAGTTCTGTGGTCGGGATGAACTTCCGGCGGATAGTAATGCGCCCCCATGTCTAAGGGATGCTGCATCATCTTCAGACAACGAGCGCGTAAAACGATCAGCACTCCTTCAGTGGCCAAAGCCTGCGATCATATTCCCTCTTTAGCCTGGATAAAAAGCATCCGCAGCTTCTGGAGCAACAAACTACAAAAGTCCAGGCGGGCCTCTGCGCGTCCTCTTCGGGCTTTCCGCCTTATCGGACCCGGAGCTTCAGTTTGGTGCGCAAATGCGTAATCAGACGCAAATGTTGAGGCGGAATCTCCCGGAGCTGAGCGCCTTCATGCCCGCGTGTGTGAACTCAGCGCGTCACCTCAGCAGCAGCAACGCAGAGAGTTTTTACAGCCTCTGCGTGGAGCTCCACCTCTTCAGGGTTTGTCTGCCTGCTGCTTCCAGAGCAGAACAGCATGCAAAGACGCAGCAATCCGCTTCATTTGCATGCAGGGGAGAAAAGCAGCAGCTGAAAGGACATTTTAATGATCCTGCAGGTGACAGTGAATGATATGAGCATTACTCTGAGATCTCTGTGGTGATGATGATGATGATGAGGATGATGATGATGATGACGAGCAATAACAACATATGACGGGAAGAGTAAAATGAGGACTTGTTTTACTGCATGGTGTTGATGATAAACGACTGCCAAAATAAAAACGCTTTAAGTACCTGATGATGCCAAGTCAACATAAAAAGTCATTAAACATGAGCAGGTTTAACAGGGTTTCAGGAAACACATCAAGCTACAGCTGCAGATTTATTGCAGATCCCCGCAGGGATTTTTACTTTGCGGCTTATTATTGGACAAAAATTGTGAAATATCCTCCACAGCATATTTTTAGCATGTCTCAGGGCTTATTTGAGAAATGCCCTGGCCTTCTAAAATCCACCCTGGGGCTGAAAATGCTGAAGAACCTTCGAATCATGTGAATGTGAGACTATGACATTCACATGAGATCAGCCAAGGACTCATTAATATATCATCTGTCAGATATTCTTGAGACAGAAATAGATGAGTGAAGAGTTATGTTTGAAATCGTTTCCTGTGTCATTTTTAGACGATTGTTAGAAAGAATTAACAAAGTAACTTCCTTAAAATTATAACAATTCCAGTAGTCTGTGTTATAATGTATCATGTCTGAGTGTTGTTGAGACTTCTACATTTTTACTTGAGTGTTTTTTGGAAACAGAAGAAGAAGAAGAAGAAGAAGAAGAAGAAGAAGAAGAAGAAATCTGCTCTTATTCTACAATCAGCGGGAGCCTTTAAAAATGGATTTTTAATATTTGAAGGACATTTCACTCAAAGAGTTGCTGTTTATTTGATCTGTTTCCTGCATTTAATGGTATTTTTTAATCACATTTTCTGTACAGGAGTCAGGTTGAAAATGACTAAACAGCGCCCTCTACAGGAGGTGTTTAAGTTTGTATGATGCACCTCGACAGTTCCTCCTTTAAAAAAAAAAAAAAAAAAAAAAAAAAAATCAGTTTGCTGAGGGTGAAGGCAGTTTATCATGGTGGCCCTGACATTGAAAATGTTCATATTGAATATATTTACAAAATATTTAACGTTTAATTTTGTTTTTGTTTTTTTTAATTTTACAATGTTCATTGGTGGCAGCTGTCTGGATATTTAAGGATTCAATTTTGCTTGGTTTAGCCCAATAAATGCAACACGTTACAATACAGACAACAATTTTCCAAACCTACGACTGGAGCAGTAAGTATTAGAATTGTTTTTCCTACCTTCCAGACTGCCATTGGTTTCAGTTCATTCCAGTACGATATAAAAATCAACNAATTGTTTTTCCTACCTTCCAGACTGCCATTGGTTTCAGTTCATTCCAGTACGATATAAAAATCAACCTGTGGAGACTTGAAACTTGCTGAGATAAATAATCCATCTCAGAGAACACGATGCATATTAACTTTTCTTTGTCAAAGTAATTTTATTTAACTGATCATGAAGCTGCATGGAAAAAAAACAAAACAGGCGTTTCCATCAGGGAATATAGAGAAGATGGCTTTTAAAGAGAAATGAAAAAAGACTGTAAACTGCATTCTGACGTGTGTTAGCAGGTGAAACATTGGATTTTAAGGTGGGTGTATCACCTGAACATTTGAATTTGAAAGATTAGGGGATTTAGCAAAATAATAGGAAAATTAGTTTTATTTTGTGGAAAATGTTTGCCAGTAAAGTAACATGTGCAGGTAGTAGTAATTCTGCTTAAGCATGCAAAATTACCAGTATGGTCCTTTAAACAGTTATTCATTTATTTTAACAGTTATCAGTTATCCCACTAGGATTAATGTTACAATATATTAATATATTAATTACATTACATTAGTATATTACATTAATGTTACACTAAGTTTAAAAGACATTCAGTAAGTTAGTGTTTTCTGAACGGTTTTGTAAAGGTAAAACACAGATATATGTAAGGGTCTGAGTGAATGCGCCTCAGTACATTAAAGCCCATATTAATGTTAATTCTGTGCAATGTGACAAACATTTAATAACAGATTTTTTAGGTAAATAAGTAGCATCTTTCTTCATGGAACTGGGGTATCAGGTTACGATCAAAGAGGAATCCATCAGAGAACTCAGCTACAATACACACACACACACTGATCACAAGCATCTTATATCTTCCTATACTGTAGTCTTTTGGGAATAAATTTCTCCATACTTATATATTCCAATTTTCTGTTGAAAAGATACTCTATGTACTTCATTTAAAATGCAGCTACTTAACGTCATTTTGATTAAAAGCCTCTAGGGGGCGACAGAGAACTTTACACTTGTCATCTTTTCTTGCAGGAAAAGCAGCAACTGTACCTGCAGACTAAGCATCATTTATCATATTAGCCTTTTCCATTAGAATTAAAATTGCAGTTTTATAATGCTTATACTTTTTCATTTTGGTGGCAACTTAACATCCTGAATTATAAAGAAACAATTCTTGAGGTCACCAAGCAGGTATTTATTAGCTATGAAAATGCTAAACGTAAAATCCACTTTCTGAATGCACAGGAAAGTAATGTGTAATATTAGTTTAACCATCAAACAGTAAAATTTGATGAATGTTGCACAATACGTAAAACTTTAACAATATTTTTCAGATAGAAAAAATTGCTAAGATTAATGTAGCAATAGAACCGAGAAGTTTATAATGAATTGCGGAACGCTGGTGGTCACGTGATGCTACTGGACCCGAACGATGACAACATGTCAGGTTGCTAAGTTAGCTAGGAACTAGCGTTGCTTAGCAAACCGTATGATATGGCTACAGAAAAATTAACAATGTCTTCAGAAAAATAAATCGCCGATGTCAGGGGTTCCAGGGAAAGCTCCAGACTCAGAGGAGAAGAACACGGTAAGTCAGGCCTTGTTTAGCCTCCATGCTAGCCTCACCCCTAGCTAGCTACGTCGTTAGCATGCAGCATCAGCACCAGTCACGTTGATTTGCACAGCATTTAAGCATTTAATCTCGTCTGACTCTGACCTGCAGGTTATAACTAGCTCGCTAACCGTTATCGAAAGTTATGCTAGTTACCAAGTCAGTGAAGCTAAGCAAGAGAAAAGTGGGATCTGTGGCTACATGAGAGAGATTAGCTGCTTCTAAGCTAACTGAGCAGGACAAACGATGATTTGACTCTTGCTGAAGTCAGAAGTCTGCAGCGATGACAGCATCTTATCAGGAACCTGCACACGATCTGAGCAGGGTGACACCAGAACACCAGCTTTCCCTGCACATAGTCTGATCATACACATCTCATAACATCATTCAACGTGAGAAGCTGCTTAATAACTTCTGAGCTGACATAAAGTAAGTCAGCAACAGCTGGAATGTTCTTTTTTTTGTGTGTGCAAATATAATTCCAGAGGTGTTTTGCACATCAGCTGCATTCATTTCAGCTCAGTGGTTATAAATTATGCCGCAGATGTATTCAAGGCTGTGATTTTTCAGTGATTTAGTTCTTACTGGCTGATAATTCATACCTGTGGCACTTCAGTCGCCTGATTTGCCCCCTCACACCTTCAACTCTTCCCAAACTTAAAGGACCATACCACACATTTTGCGTGTATGAGCCTAATATATTCAATTTTCATACATGTAACATTACTGACAATCATTTCCCAAAGGATACTACTGGAACGGTGAATTAAAAATGTTTTTCCTACCTTCCAGACCTCCATTGGTTTCAGTTCATTCTCTATTAAAATCAACTTGTTGATACTGTAAACGTTCTTGGGATAGGTAATCCATCATCACCAACAAGACGTGTATTCAGG
>VXCM01009422.1:0-10000 GCA_014773175.1 Lucifuga dentata | reverse complement strand
GTAACGTTACTGACAATCATTTCCCAAAGGATAAAACCGTATTTCAGCTTTCCTGATATTTTGCTAAATCTCTTAATCTTTCAAAATCAAATATTCAAGTGATACACCCACCTTAAAAATCCATGTTTCTCCTGCTAATAGTTACACAGCCTTATGAAGTCACGGTCCTTTAAATTTTTCCATAAACGCAGGTCTTCTTTTACATTCACTCCATGCTTTTTATTGATCTTAAACACTAAAATTATGCAACTTCTAAAAAAACCTGAATACACGTCTTGTTGGTGATGATGGATTACCTATCCCAAGAACGTTTCAAGTATCAACAAGTTGATTTTAATAGCAGAATGAACTGAAACCAATGGAGGTCTGGAAGGTAGGAAAAACATTTTTAATTCACTGTTCCAGTAGTATGCTTTGGGAAATGATTGTCAGTAATGTAACATGTATGAAAACTGAATATATTAGGCTCAAACATGCAAAATAGGTGGTATGGTCCTTTAAGTTCTTTAGCTCCTTATAAGGAACGAAAAGGAGCACAACATTCACACAAGCAACCTGGACAAGGATATTAACCAAAATATTTCATAGAAAGATCAGCTACATTTACTAATTATAAACCGATTTAAATAAATCGATAATGTTTCTTGTGCCCGACAACTTTTTAAAATTGATCAGTACGGATTAAATCTGTAATGTCTTTGATGCTTTTCTACTTTAAAAAGAATCACATCGTCAGAAAATGATCTGCGTCGGAGGAAATGGTTGAAAGTATCCTGAAGTTTTTTTCTCACGGCTCGTCACGTTACAAAATCAAACGCAACATGTCTGTCACAGGGATTTCACTTAAAGGAGCATACAGGTGATTTTGCACACTTTAGCTCAATAAATACAACATGCATACACGTTACATTACTGCCAACCATTTTCCAAAAAAAAAAAAAATTACTGGAACAGTACATTTTAGAATTGTTTTTCCTACCTTCCAGTCTGCCATTTGTTTCAGTTTATTCTAGTATGCTCATAAATTAGTTTGTAGAGGCTTGAAACATGTTTGACAGCAATGTAACGTATGTAGGTTGTATTTATTGGGCTCAAACATGCAAAACCACCAGCATGGTCCTTTAAATAACCCTTTCTTGTAATTATATGTATAAAACACTATAACATATGCATTAACTACGACACTATGTACTGATGTTTACAATGCAGTATTTTGGAAGATTTAAATATTCATTTGAACTGATTTCTCTGAATTATTTTATAAAATATGATTGTAATTAATCATATTTCAGCAGCTTTTTGGGTTTTTTGTGGTTCCAGGTAATGAAAAAAGTGAAAAAGTGGAAAAAAGTTCTATTTGAATCAAAAGTAATAAAATGCAGACGAGAAATAAGAGTAAAGTCATGAAAGATAAGAAGAACAGGAAGTAGTTCCTACACAAAAACAGATGTAAGCAAGAAAAAGTTTACAAAGTAAAGTTCAATAAATTTTAAGTTTAAGAGTCAAAGTGTCGTCGCCCTCCGTTCCTCCTCTGCTTCTACTTTTTCTTCCTCTTGTTTTGCACTTATTTTGATAAGATAGAGGAAGTAGAAAGCAGCAGACCTGGTAGAAAAAGAGAAGGAGTGAGAAATGAAAAGACAAACAGCAGGATTACATAGAAAGCAACATGTCTGTGTGTCAGACATGTTTTATTATTTCCCATCCTTATCTCTGTCAGGAAGTCTGTGTGTGTGTGTGTGTGTTTGATCAGCAGGAAGAAACATGCAACACACCATCTCATAATTTTCGGAGCATTTGCAGCATCAGAAAGGACAACAGACATCAAAAGTTATAGAATCTAGAACTCTCTTCAGGCTGAAGTGGTCTTCTAAATCTTTAATGGACTGTTGTGTAATGTGTGTTTATGAGTGAGAAAAAGAAAGAGCATGTTTGTGTGTGTGTGTGTGTGTGTGTGTGTGTGTGCCTGCAGACGGTACCGGATGTTTTTCTGCTTTTAGCAGCAGCCTTTGTCCAGTTAACCTGTAAACAACATTGCAGCTTGTCTGTCTGTCTTTCTGTCTGTGTCTGTCTTGTCTTGTCTGTCTGTCTGTCNCTCTCTCTCTCTCTCTCTCTCTCTCTCTCTCTCTCTCTCTCTCTCTCTCTCTTTCTTTCTGTCTGTCTCTCTCTATCTGCTGTTTCTCTGCTGTATCTCCGTCTGTCTTTCTCTCTCTCTGTCTCTCTCTCTCTCTGTCTGTCTGTCTCTCTGTCTGTCTCAATTTCAATTCAATTCAATGAGCTTTATTGGCATGAAAGTTTAAACAAACAATATTGCCAAAGCATCAGAATATACAATAAACAATAATACACAATATACAGTAAAAAAGAAAAAAACAAAAACAAAACAATATTATGGGTATTAAGGTTGAGATTGATAGCATGTATTTGATCTCTCTCTCTCTCTCTCTCTCTCTCTCTTATGGCTTTATTGGCATGAAAGTTTCAGAAAGGAACAATTTTGCCAAAGCATCAAAGTACAAATTCATAAAACATTTAAACAATATAATATTATTAAGTAGTAATAAACATACATATAAAATGAAATACAGTACATACAGTATATGATTTGAGATGGTCCAAATGTGTGTGTGTGTGTGTGTGTGTGTGTGTGTGTGTGTGTGTTTGATCAACAGGAAGAAACACGCAACACACCATCTCATAATTTTCGGAGAGTTTTCAGAAAGTTGCTGCAGGACGACAGACATCAAAAGTTATACAGCTCTCTTCAGGCTGAACTGGTCTTCTAAATCTTTTAATGGACTGTTGTGTAATGTGTGTATATGAGTGAGAAAAAGAAAGAGCATGTTCATGTGTGTGTGTGTGTGTATGTGTGTGTGTGTGTGTGTGTGTGTGTGTGTGTGTGTGTGTGTGTGTNTGTGTGTGTGTGTGTGTGTGTCTGCAGACAGTACCGGATGTTTTTCTGCTTTTAGCAGCAGCCTTTGTCCAGTTAACCTGTAAACAACATTGCAGCTTGTCTTTGTCTGTCTGTCTGTCTTGTCTCTCTCTCTCTCTCTCTCTCCATCTCTGTCTGTCTTATTCTCTCTGTCTCTTTGTCTGCTGTCTGTCTGTCTGTCTCTCTCTGTCTGCTGTCTCTCTCTCTCTCTCTCTCTCTCTCTCTCTCTCTCTCTGTCTCTGTCTGTCTTTCTCTCTCTCTCTGTCTGTCTGTCTGTCTGTTTCTCTGTCTCTCTCTCTCTCTCTCTGTCTCTGTCTGTCTGTCACCATGGTAATTTAGGTGCGCTGCTGCACCTAAAAATAATCATAATTATCGTCTTATCAGAGACTTCTTACCAAAAGTTTTCATCAAACTTCACATGATTTATATAAACTGGATCAAAACTATTTAATATTTATCCCAAACTATAATTTCATGTTTATATTTATTACTGTCAAGATTTAATGAGTTTCAGTAAATTCATTAATAAATGTTTTGTTTTTAAAAGTTAGTTTTGCTTTAATGTTAATTTATTATCACTTTTCATCATTTTGGTCTGGATGATGGTTTCATGATTTAAGAATAAATAATATTTAGTGAAATGAATCATTTTCAGAATAAAATCATCATGTTCTGACCAAAAGTGACACTTTAAATTTGGTGATTTTTTTTTTTTAGTCACTTTTTACTGGATTTTATCTGAGATGGGCTAAAAATAAGTCAAATATTACACTTTAAATTTAACCTCATAAACACTTTCAACACTTACAGCTTTCTGATGAAACACGAATACAAAGAAAAAAGAACAAGATTTTGTATCTTTTATTTTGTAAAATCTTAATTTTAACTACTATAATGAACAGGTGCAGGTTTAAATACAGGTAAGGAGCCTTTTCCTGATCCTTTTCCTTTCTGCAATTATTTATTCATTTATTTACAATCTGCAATCTAAAGATTAAAAAAAAAAAAAAGCTTTCAGTTTTCACCAAAATTCAAACACCTGCACAGGTTCTTTTCCAGTTTTTCTCAGTCGCTTTGGCTCATTTGTTGAAACAGTCTTAATATTCTCTAAACTGTAATTGTCATAAATGTTTTATGTGATGTCATAACTCTGCTGCATGTCTGTAAAATGTAATAACTCACCCAAACATTTCATTCATGCTTCATAGCTCTTTTGTCAGTAAATTGGCCGATGCCACCAACGTGAAAAGTTTTGTTTGTTTGTTTTTTTTTTATGATGGTGTGAGCCGTACTGCTCAAAATGTTTAAGGCAAATTTTTTTTCTGTAGCACAATTCAAACCCAGAGGAAATTCAAAGTGCTTTATGCAAACAAAATGCATTAAAACAATATTTACAATACAAACAAAATAAAGCAACATTTAAAAACCAAGAGTCAAAAGGATAAGGTGAAAAGAAATAAGATAGGTAAAAGCAAATAAAATAATCTATACTGCAGCTACAGTGTGAAATTAATTCAATTGCTTAATTAAAAGCAGAGCTAAAAGAAGTTTTGAGGCTGGAGCAGACAGATGTTTAGATGTTTTTCATCACAGCATCAACCTGGAAATGTTTCTGATATACAGATTTCAGTTTTCTTCTTCTTTTTTGTTGACATTGATGCTTCCTGTACATAATGTCAGGTTTGTCTGGCTGAATCTGCAGATACAGATTTCAGCAGCAGGTACAAGTCAGTCAGTAGTACTGTAGTACACAGAAAAAGGATATGCACATCTGTATGTACACAGTAAATTTATTTTTGTGGTAATGTGTTGCATGTAAACAGAAAATTCACGTTTGCATGTCCATTTTTACATATTTCTTGCATGTAAAGTCATGTAGGGAACAGAAAATTTGCCACAAAATGACATCCATGCAAATAAATAAAAGAGCCGTAACAACAATGAAAAAACCTACAGTAGTTCTGTAAAAAAAAACAAAACAAAACAAAACCATAAATTGTACCTGCTTATAATACGTAACACTACAAGTTCCCATCTTCTTGGTGGACATCCTGACACTCTTGTTGGTCTGGAATATAAATGTATGTCTGACAGATTTTGATCATTGAATGGATCATTTTGCGTGTGACGGCTCACGTGATGAAAGAATGTTTAGAAGATGTGAAGAGTTTGACAATTTCACTGAGAATCAACTCATCAGTTTTACTGTAATCAGCAAGATGTGTGCATGTAGTTACTGTGCAAATTGTAGACAAATGTACTTATTCTTTTGTACACATTACACAAAACGTGCAATTTGCTTAAATGAATAAGAAATTCAAATCTGGTGTGAACAAGAAGCTAATTCAGATATATAATGCAGATTTTAGTTTTGTTCCACTTTTTTGTTTTTGCTTCCTGTACATAATGTCAGGTTTGTCTGGCTGAATCGGCAGATACAGATTTCAGCAGCAGGTACAAGTCAGTCAGTAGTACTGTAGTACACAGAAAAAGAATATGCACATCTGTATGTACACAGTAAATTTATTTTTGTGGTAATGTGTTGCATGTAAACAGAAAATTCACGTTTGCATGTCCATTTTTACATATTTCTTGCATGTAAAGTCATGTAGGGAACAGAAAATTTGCCACAAAATGACATCCATGCAAATAAATAAAAGAGCCGTAACAACAATGAAAAAACCTACAGTAGTTCTGTAAAAAAAAACAAAACAAAACAAAACCATAAATTGTACCTGCTTATAATACGTAACACTACAAGTTCCCATCTTCTTGGTGGACATCCTGACACTCTTGTTGGTCTGGAATATAAATGTATGTCTGACAGATTTTGATCATTGAATGGATCATTTTGCGTGTGACGGCTCACGTGATGAAAGAATGTTTAGAAGATGTGAAGAGTTTGACAATTTCACTGAGAATCAACTCATCAGTTTTACTGTAATCAGCAAGATGTGTGCATGTAGTTACTGTGCAAATTGTAGACAAATGTACTTATTCTTTTGTACACATTACACAAAACGTGCAATTTGCTTAAATGAATAAGAAATTCAAATCTGGTGTGAACAAGAAGCTAATTCAGATATATAATGCAGATTTTAGTTTTGTTCCACTTTTTTGTTTTTGCTTCCTGTACATAATGTCAGGTTTGTCTGGCTGAATCGGCAGATACAGATTTCAGCAGCAGGTACAAGTCAGTCAGTAGTACTGTAGTACACAGAAAAAGAATATGCACATCTGTATGTACACAGTAAATTTATTTTTGTGGTAATGTGTTGCATGTAAACAGAAAATTCACGTTTGCATGTCCATTTTTACATATTTCTTGCATGTAAAGTCATGTAGGGAACAGAAAATTTGCCACAAAATGACATCCATGCAAATAAATAAAAGAGCCGTAACAACAATGAAAAAACCTACAGTAGTTCTGTAAAAAAAAACAAAACAAAACAAAACCATAAATTGTACCTGCTTATAATACGTAACACTACAAGTTCCCATCTTCTTGGTGGACATCCTGACACTCTTGTTGGTCTGGAATATAAATGTATGTCTGACAGATTTTGATCATTGAATGGATCATTTTGCGTGTGACGGCTCACGTGATGAAAGAATGTTTAGAAGATGTGAAGAGTTTGACAATTTCACTGAGAATCAACTCATCAGTTTTACTGTAATCAGCAAGATGTGTGCATGTAGTTACTGTGCAAATTGTAGACAAATGTACTTATTCTTTTGTACACATTACACAAAACGTGCAATTTGCTTAAATGAATAAGAAATTCAAATCTGGTGTGAACAAGAAGCTAATTCAGATATATAATGCAGATTTTAGTTTTGTTCCACTTTTTTGTTTTTGCTTCCTGTACATAATGTCAGGTTTGTCTGGCTGAATCGGCAGATACAGATTTCAGCAGCAGGTACAAGTCAGTCAGTAGTACTGTAGTACACAGAAAAAGAATATGCACATCTGTATGTACACAGTAAATTTATTTTTGTGGTAATGTGTTGCATGTAAACAGAAAATTCACAGTTGCATGTCCATTCTTACACATTTCTTGCATCTAAAATCATATATAGTGAACAAAATACATCCATGCAAAAAAAAAAAAAAAAAAAAAACCTGCAACAATAAAAAAAACAAAACAAAAAACCCCTGCAGTAATTCTGTAAAAACCACTAAATTGTACCTCCTCACAGTAGTAATACTACAAGTTTGCATCTTCTTGGTGGACAAGCTGACGCTCCGGTTGGTCTGAAACATACATGTATGTATGTTTCAGACCTAAAAGAGCATCAGGATCAAATCAGGATCAGAATCTGTCGGACATACGTGTATGTCCGACAGATTCTGATAATTGAATGGATCATTTTGCATGTGATGTATGTATAGTCGTGTAGTATGATGAGAATCAACTCATCAGCAGCCATGTGCTAACTGTACATAACTGTACCTACTCTTTTGCACACGTGCCAAAACATGTGCAGTTTGCTTAAATTAATAAGAAATTCAAATCTGCTGTGAACAAGAAACTACTAGTTCAGAGATTTGAACTTATTGTTTTGAAAAAAAGTAATTTTCATTGGAGAATTGAGCCAAAGCGACTGAGAAAAAGTAGTGATTTGAGGCAAATACAGGTACACTGTAAAAAAATGACAAGTTGATCTTACTTAAAAAAAATCTAGGAAACTGATTGGCTGGAAAAAGGTAAATATAACTATTAGTCTTAAGTTCAAGTAGACATAAAGTAAACATAACTTAAGACTAATAGTTATATTTACTTACCTTTTTCAAGGCAATTGGTTTCCTAGATTTTTTAAGTAAGATCAACTTGTCACATTTTACAGTGTAAGGGGCCCTTTCCTGATCCTTTTCCTAATTGCAATTATTTTATTTATTTTTGTATTTATTAATTCATAATCTGTGATCTGAAGGTTTAAAAAAAAAAAAGCTTTCCATCATCACCAAAACTCAAAACACCTGCACAGGTTGTTTTAATGCATAACAGCATTAAATGTTAATAATGTTAATAATTAGACGTTATTACAGTTTCCTGATGCTGTTAAAGGTTAATTTATGTCGCAGCAGATAAAAGCAAACCTTCTGTGAATGCGTTTCATAAATTCTTATTTCTGAGTGAAGACAAGCATTAAACTATTTATTTTATCTAAATATCATATTATATGTGTCGTTATTAAGGGCTCAGGCTGACTTATTGGTAAAGTTAATGAGAAAGATTAACGATGATGGTGGCTTTTGATTTTTAACTTTATTTTTCTACCTGTAGGCCTGTTGAGATGTCAACCATTTTGTTCCCTCCTTGTCAGTCAGACGTGACGTTTCTGCTGCGTGTAAAATCCTCCGTCGGCGTCGTTAACGGCGTCGTTCGCTGCGCTGACGCTTCCTGCCATCTTTTTTTTTTTTTTTTTTTTTTTTTTTTGCTCCGTCTGCTCATGAAATCTTTCTCTTTCTGAAGCAGAGCAGCCGGAGTGAAACTGCTGCTGTCTGACACAAAATGGCCGACAGAGCTTCATATCTCTGCTGATTAAACGCCACAATTATTCATTTATCCATCATATTCTGAGGAAATTCTGCTTATTTTTCTTTGTTTAGCACCTAAATCTTCCTCTTCGCCCGCATCTCTCTCTTCTCTTTCCAGCTTTAAGTCTGACGTATCATTTCTCAGGTCAAAAGCTACAAATCTGCCTGTAAATATATATATATAAATCAAAATATATGAAAATAAAATGAAACTGGCGCTTATAAATGTTTATAAAACAGAAGCAAAAAGTTATTAAAAGCATTTATGAAAAGTTGTGAGAATATTCTTACACTTCATAAACACAAATAAATAATCACATGTGGGAAAAATCCAAAAAAGAGGATAGTTTTTATTCATAGTTTGTCAATTTAAACTTTTTTTTAATGATATTTATTATATTATATAACATATATGACATCATATATTTTCATTCTGACGTTTCTGTGTTTCTTCTTGGTTTATAGACATAAATTAGGAAATTTTCAACTTTAAGCTGTAAGTTTCGACTACAAACTTAAAAGTATGTAAATTAAATTGTGGATATTGTTTTTATTGTGATATTTGTGACACACGAGGGTCAAAGGTCAAAAACTAAATAAAAAAAGCAAATCCATGAGCCGTAACTCACATTTCCTGTTTTGATTCATAAAATATGATTTTATTTTATGCTGACTTAATTTTTATAATCTAATTGTAGTTTTGTATGTTTGAGACGTGAGGGAGAAACAGGAAGTCAGACTTTCATAAGAAAACGTCAAATTCATGTTAAAAAATGATGTTTTGATGTTTTAGTGATCAATTTAAAATCAATACGTTTCAGTTTTAATGTCTGTTATTCAGATCCTGATGAAAACAGAGGAACAGAAGTGTGTGTGTGTGTGTTAACTTACATTTTAGGTGTGTATTCCTGTCATGTTTCCTCTTTGTGTGTGTTTTATGCGTATGTTTGTGTGTGTATCTCTTTTTGATGTACTCACTTCTTTACATCGTGTGTGTGTGTGTTTCTTTATGTTACACCTTACATGTGTGTGTGTGTTTCTTTATGTTTAACTTTATGTGTGTGTGTGTGTTTCTTTATGTTAAATCTTATGTGTGTGCGTGTGTTTCTTTATGTTACACCTTACATGTGTGTGTGTGTTTCTTTGTTAAACTTTACATGTGTGTGTTAACTAGGTGAGTATTCCTGTCATGTTGCCTCTACGTGTGTGTTTTATGCATATGTTTATATGTGTATCTCTTTTTGATATACACGCTGATTATATCGTGTGTGTCATGTTAAACTTTATGTGTGTGTGTTTTGTTTTGTTAAACTGTGTGTGTGTGTGTGTGTCTGTTTATGTTAAAATTTACGCGTGTTTGTTAAACTTTACATGTGTGTGTTTTTTATGTTTAACTTTACATGTGTGTGTGTTTCTTTGTTACACATTACATGTGTGTGTGTGTCTGTATGTTTAACTTTATGTGTGTGTGTATGTGTGTGTTAACTAGGTGTGTATTCCGGTCATGTTGCCTCTTTGTGTGTATTTTA
>VXCM01009421.1:0-15433 GCA_014773175.1 Lucifuga dentata | reverse complement strand
CACGGAAAGTGACATATTAATAATATGAAGAACAGAACTACTTAAAACAGGAAACAATTCTTTAAAAAGGTTCGACGGTATGGGGTCTAATATGCATGTCATAGGTTTGGAGGCAGTTACCAGGCTGATGAGGGTCTCAGGGGAAATTATNGGTCTAATATGCATGTCATAGGTTTGGAGGCAGTTACCAGGCTGATGAGGGTCTCAGGGGAAATTATAGATCAGGGGAGATCATAGATTTGTTACTGAGCCTGTGTGCGTTTTCAGAATGTAGGCTGGTTTGATTGAAATCTAGCTTTCCTCTAACAGTATTGTAGTGATCTTTTACATGTTTTGTGAATCAGCCTTTACAGTACTACAGCAATAGTGCTACATACAACATAAAACTTTCATATTTCTTAGTAACTTGACTGATTGTGTCACTGTTAAGTTGTCTCACAATATTTTATCCTATCCTATCCTTACATTCCTATCAAGTACTTCTTTTTAATGAACTATGATGTAATTGTCATTGCCAATATTATTATTATTATTTACATGCACTTTACAACCAAGTACAGATCTGCAAGAAAAATGCACAACTCATTCTCATTCTCAAGTGTGTTTCTTCCATCAGCTTAATTTCATGTTTGGTGCTACTTTATAGAGTCTGAGACCCACCTTGGTAAACATGAAGAGTGGTGTGTCTCAGTCCAAAACTACAAGGTGAGTGTATGTTTCCTCTGTTCTCTTTTGTAATTTTAACTACAAAATCACATAAATTTTGACTGTTAAGACTACTGTTGTTTTCATTAGACAAAAAATGAAAAGAATATTAAATTTATGTACCCATGACGATCATGCTTCCAATGTCAACCAAATTGGTAATTTGACTAAAATCTTCTTACACAGTGATGGGATTTTATTTTTATTTTTCCAGATTAATTGTGTTCAAGATTGTGGCACAGTTCATCATTCTTGGCTGTACCTGGCTTCTAGGCCTGTACCAGACAAACCTTTTCTTTNGGCACAGTTCATCATTCTTGGCTGTACCTGGCTTCTAGGCCTGTACCAGACAAACCTTTTCTTTCACGTTCTCTTCAACATTCTCAGCTCCCAGCAGGGAACCTTGCTCTATATTGTCCACTGTTTACTCAGCAAGGAGATACATTCCTCATCCAGATCATTCTACTCTCTTTATCCTGATCTCTTTATACTCTCTTTATCTGAACATGCCACTCTTTTTTTTTTTTTAANCTTTTTTTTTTTTTAACATCTTTTTAGGTTAAAAAAAAAAGCTATTTTATTGTTCCTAGGCACGAGAGGAGTACATAAAATGGCTGAACTGCGAAGGACTGAGCAAAAGGACCTGTGGTGAGTTTTTTAGATACATGACATGTGCCAGTAAAAATTACACAATATACATTACAGGCCAAAAGTTTGAGGACACCCCCAGATTAAAAAAACAAAAAAACAAAAAACAAAAAAACAAAACAAAACAAAACAAACAAAAAAAAAAACACTTTTTGTTTTACAATTTATTGCATAGGAAAATATATTTTAAAAATGTAAAATGTAACTTATTAGTTTTCAAAAAGAATTTGTCAACAAGAGCACATTATGTAGCCACTATGGCTTAAGAAGTGATTTTTTAATGAAGGCATCCCCAGCCTGTATTCGTGCACTGGTTCTCTAGTTGTGTTCCAATTCCCTTGCCCAAACTCCCTTGCTTATGTGTTTTAACATTCTATTGAAGCCTGCTGTCTGTCTGCCTTCTCCCCCATCATTTTGTGATTAACTTGGTATACAGCCTGGTCATGTTAAATCTGGAGGTGGCCTCAAACTTCTCATCCTCATTTAAAGTTGCATTAAACATGTTATAAACGGTTTCATCTGATGTTGCCATGACATAACCTGGCTTTGTTGCCACAACTTAACTCGGTGACACACTATGATGCAATCAGGCAATGTTGCCTTATTGTAATTAGTACATAATGAGCTGAAAGTTCCACAGAACTCTGCTGTTAATATGATTAGAGTTTGTGGTGACACTTGAAGAAATCTATGTAACTGAGAAACTATTAACTTTACTTCAATCTCTTATTTTTTATAAACCCCAAAATTAATGAAGCTACAGATCTGGCTATATGTCAACTGTGGAAAAATACAAGTCAAGTTTATTTGCATAGACCAAGAACACACAATGTCTCAAAGGACTTTACAGGCCCACACATCAACACTTCCCAGACTCGGCCAGCCCAAGTTTAACAGGACCAGTGATTACTGTACTTGCAGTAAGTGTATTAGTGTATTACCATAAACTGAGCCTACTGTTTTGCATGAAAATCAGTTATTTATTGAAACATTTACAGCTTGAGAAAGTGAAATTATACTTAAGTGGGGTACATGATAGAAATCATAGATTTGTTACTGAGCCTGTGTGCATTTTCAGAATGTAGGCTGGTTTGATTGAAATCTAACTTGCCTCTCATAGTATTGTAGTGATCTTTTACATGTTTTGTGAATCAGCCTTTACAGTACTACAGCAATAGTGCTACATACAACATAAAACTGTTTCATATTTCTTAGTAACTTGACTGATTGTGTCACTGTCAAGTTGTCTCACAATATGAGAAATCCTGTTTTATCCTATCGTATCTATACATTCTTATCAAATTCTCTTTTCAATAGACTACCATGTACATTGTTGTTGCCAATATTATTATTTACATGCACTTTACTACCAAGTTCAGATTTATAAGAAAAATGCACAACTCATTCCCAAGTGTGTTTCTTCCATCAGCTTAATTTCATGTTGTTTGGTGCTACTTTATGGAGTCTGAGACCCACCTTGGNTGTTTCTTCCATCAGCTTAATTTCATGTTGTTTGGTGCTACTTTATGGAGTCTGAGACCCACCTTGGTAAACATGAAGAGTGGTGTCTCTCAGTCCAAAGATACAAGGTGAGTGTATGTTCTGTGTTCTCTGTTGTAATTTTAACTACAAAATCACATAAATTTTGTACATAGATACTACTGTCGTTTTCACTATAAGTTGTGGACAAAAATACAGAGTATTAAGCTTCTGTATAGCCATGACAATCACGCTTCGAATTTCAAACAAGTTGATAGATTGAATAATTTGGCTAAAATGCTCTTACACAGTCTTGGGATTTTTTAATTTTTTCCAGATTGATTGTGTTCAAGATCGTGGCACAGTTCATCATTCTTGGCTGTACCTGGCTTCTAGGCCTGTACCAGACAAACCTTTTCTTTCACATTCTCTTCATCATTCTCAACTCCCAGCAGGGAACCTTCCTCTATATTGTCCACTGTTTGTTCAACAAGGAGGTACATTTCTCATCCAGATCATTCTACTCTCTTTATCCTGATCTGTGAACACATCGCTCTGCTTTTTCAAACATCTTTTCAGGTGATTTTCAAAAACTTGCCTATTTTATTGTTCCTAGGTGCGAGAGGAGTACATAAAATGGCTGAACTGCTATTACACTAAAAACAGAGCAAAAAGATCTGTGGTGAGTTTAATGGATACATGACATGTGCCAAAGTAAAAATTAGAAAATATATCATCCTCATTTAAAGCTGCATTAAACATTTTTTTAAACTGTTTCACCTGATGTTGCCACAACTTAACTTGGCAATGATACAATCAGGCAATGTTGCCTTATTGTAATCAGTACATAATGAGCTGAAAGTTCCACAGAACTCTGCTGTTAATATGATTAGAGTTTGTGGTGACATTTGAAGAAATCTAGATAATTGAGAAACTATTAAGTTTAGTTCAATCTCTTATTTTTATAAACTCCAAGATTAATGAAGCTACAAATTTGGCTATATGTCAACTGTGGAAAATTAAAAGTCAAGTTTATTTGCATAGACCAAGATCACACAATGTCTCAAAGGACTTTACAGGCCCACACATCAACACTTCCCAGACTCGGCCAGCCCAAGNACACACAATGTCTCAAAGGACTTTACAGGCCCACACATCAACACTTCCCAGACTCGGCCAGCCCAAGAGCTCTAAGAGCTTATATAAGGAAAAACATGAAGGAAACCTCAGGAGAGGTTTCAAAGAGAGATTCCCTCACCTTCAATGGCCAGGTGTGCAATAAGAGCCGTAGGTGGGGAATCAGACAAATTTCAAAGAGACAAACAACAATGAAACGATACAGAATGATATCAAAAACAGCAACTGAGCCTCAGTCCATTAAAAGCATCAATACCTTTCTTTATATTAGACTGTGCTTNCAAAAACAGCAACTGAGCCTCAGTCCATTAAAAGCATCAATACCTTTCTTTATATTAGACTGTGCTTACATATTACCTCACAAGTCCACAGACCTAAAAGTGTATATTGGTGTGCACAATCTCTGCCCTATACTATTCTTTACTTAACACTGTTCAAATATGATTCTGTCTTTAATTATCTGACTAATACTCCAATATATTTATGTTGCCTTTTGCTGATATGTTGAAATGTATTTATATAAGATTATATAACTTTCATTCCCTGATTACACAATACATAAAAATGTGCTCAATGGTTTTGAACAGCAAGATGCACCATCTATCTCGGAGGAATTTGACAAAGCTGAAGAACAGAGAGACAACAGAAAAAACACCAACGACTAATGGTGATGAAACATGAGAAAGAGACATAAAAGACAGTGAGAANTTTTTTTTTTTTTTTTTTTTTTTTTTTTTTTTTTTTTTTTTTTTTTTTTTTTTTACTGGAGATGAAAAATCTTTGAAGATAGATGTGTCTGTATTTGTTGTAATTGTATATTTCTCACAGTTTTTCTCAGTTGTATACTCACAAAGGGAACTATGCACACAATTCTGAAAACTGAAAGCTCATGTACTGTATCCAGACTGCTAAACTCTAAGCACAATTCCATTGCTTTCACTCAAATACAAATTCAAAATCACATTTTTGCAAACGTCTCAGCACAAATCACATCACTGAGCACACTTTGTTCACCAGGAAAACACTGGCCTTCAAAATGCCACACCCTGATCACCAATTAGTCTCACTCACTTCTCACTTGTTTAAACTCAGTTGGCAAAACACTTCAATTATGTGTCAGAGCATAAAGAGCCTCAGGTTACCTCTGCTGTGCTGGGAAAAAATGGAGCCGCATGAAGAACAGAGAGGAAGAGGAAGAGGAAGAGAAGGACTGATTTATATGTAGATCTGTTTCACCACATTTTATATTTTCATTTCTTGTGGGCCTACATTCTTTGCAGTCAGTTCAGTCAGCTGAACATTTTACTTATACAGTACCAAATAAATATTTGCTTTATTGCCTTTTTGTATTTGTACACTGATTTCATCAGTACATCCCTAGAAAGACAGTCTAAAGATTTTCTTCCTGTAATGTTTTTCATTTTACTTATCAGTGCAATTACTGTGAGTTTTGTCAAAATAGGTAACATCTGTGTATCTCAGAACTCTAACAACACTGCAGCATCAGCTATAAGTTTACAGTACGACTCTGGGAAGCTGCTGTGAGTTTAGTTCAGTTGGAGCTAATTGGATAGACAAATGTGCATTATATCCTATTCTGATACAATGATTGTGTCAATGCAATATTTATATGATATATTCACAGTTTTATATTACAATATGGCATTATTCTTTAAACTGTATATAACATAAAATTTCAATCTACTTTGGGACAAAAAAAAAAAAAAAAAAAAAAAAACCTAAACTTTAAAAAAAGGAGAAATAAGAAACAATTTCTGCACAATTTTCTACATTTGAATATACTGTATAACATGGCCTATTGAAGCCAAAACATACATAAACAGTAATTTGATGGCTGTGTTTTAAATTTATCACAGCAATGTTTCATTGATGCTCTGTCAGAGATATTCATATGAGTACTGTGTGTATTGTTTTGGTGGAAAGAATCAGTTTTGAGAAGAGAGAACATGGTTTTGAGTGCAATGTTTCATTTTGCAAGAGATTTGTGGAGTTTTGTTAAAATGTTCAACTGTTTTCAGTTTTGTGTTTAGAGTTTTGAGAAATTGAGCTATAGTTTCAAGAAATGTGTTTAAATGATTGGGAAAAACTATAATCATATAGGTCACTATTTTCATACAGGGACTTGACATTGTTTACTTAAAAGGTTTGTTTTATTGAGTTTTTAAATCACTTAATTGAGTAGAAAGAGACAATTGCAAACAGACAGGATTTAATCTTACTTAGATAAAATAAGTCAGATGGAAGTCATATGTGCTTTTTATTTTATAAGAAGAGACTTGACTGTGTTATCAGGGAAAATACTTTGCCTGAGCTTTAATCAAGACAACAGGAAGATAACTGCTTTGGTAGCATTAGTGTTGATATTTTTTCACATAGGAACATTATCAGCAACAGGTTTTTTTCTGAAGTGTTTTCACTTGACTTTAATTTCAGTTTGATTTGACTGTTATTTTGTCAGCTGAGTCAGAGCACAAATCCATATGATGTCTAAATAAAAGGGAAAAGATTTGTTTGACACACCCACAGTGGCTGTTTGTGGAACTGCATTAATGGGATAATGCCAGAGACTGCACAATGCATCAGGGCTGTTGGCCATTTGTGTTGGTTTACTGGAATCAAACTAGTTATCTGAGACGGGTTCACGGTGGATAGGCCACTACAACTTTACAAACACATCTTAATATATAAAGCTTTAATGGATTGTCCCAGCCTAAGCTTAAGGGGAGGAAAAACAAAACAAAAATGAAAAAACATAATATTTTATTTTATTTGTTTACCTAAGCTCTTTATAAAAGTTATGTTTATTCTTCATATAATTAGCTCATTTTCCAACTGGAGTTTGTGTATGTTGAAACTTGTATCAGATCAACTGTTAAATAATTCTTGTATTAAGATTACTGCATGTTGGTTGAAATACTTGACTTATATGGCTTATATCATTTGTAGAATTCCTCCTGCTACTAAAGAAAAGGTGATGAATAATTCTACTCAATGAAGTTTTCGTAGTTATGTAAGTACATTTATTGTAGCATCCTAGTGAAAGCTCTCTCTCCTCTCCTCACGTCTGGACATGAGCTGTGTTTTTCTTAAAGTTGAGTCATTAAATTTGCATTGCTTTTTTGCATTTGCTACAAACCTTGAAAAAACAAAGTTTGAGCACTGTGCAAACTTGCAAAATGTAGATTTAACACAGAAAGAGATGATGTTTTGTGGACATGAAGTGGGATCTGTCACCATGAACTTCTGTGCCTCGTCATTTCTTCTGGGTGAGTAAATTTATGTTTCATATATCTNTCTGTCACCATGAACTTCTGTGCCTCGTCATTTCTTCTGGGTGAGTAAATTTATGTTTCATATATCTGTTAGAACTTTCAAACATGTATAGAGTGAGATTTATTAAAGTAAGTACCACAAAATTGCTCAAAATCTATTGAAAACATTTGGCCAAACTGAATATCATGGGTGATACATTCGAACTCCAATCTCATTGAGCAAAATTTATTAGACTTTAATTTATTATTATTGTTATTATTTTTAATGTATTTCTTTATTTCAGTATGATGGTGTATTAGGGCCATATAAGATGAAAAGGGGGCAAGGGAGGGGGGGGCATGATTTTGAGTTTTCAAACTTGCAAATTTGCAAGTTTTTAAACTCAAAAATTTGCCAGTTTTAAAAGTCCTTATGCTTATGATAATTAGACAATTTTGTGCTACAAGCACACATATTTCTTTATTGCTAAATCCGATGAAAAGGTATAATTTAATAAGGTCATGTACTGCTGGCATATTCACAATGTGAAGTGGTTAATTCCTGTTGTCATGTCTACAACGTTGTCATTATGTCTATTATTGTCTACAATCTGTCTTTGACTCTCTCCAATTACCAGTTTTTAATCATAAACTAGTTTTAAGTGCAGAAAAAAACAAGTTTATGGTATTCTCTGCTTCCACCACTAACTCTGACTCTCCTGCCATTAAAACTTTCAATGGCATTCACATTTCCCTCGTCAAATCATACAAATACTTAGGAATCTGGCTTGACAGTAAACTGTCATTTAGGACTCACATCCAAGAACTGACTCAAAAATTAAAAATCAAACTGGGCTTCTTATACAGAATTAAAGGTGTTTGTCTTCTTCCAACTGTAAAACTATTGTTCAGTCAACCTTTATGTCTGTCCTTGACTATGGAGATATTTTTTATTGTCATGCTGCCACATCAACACTCCAGCTGTTAAACCCTGTGTATCACAGTGCTCTACACTTTATTACAAATGCCAAATTTCATACTCATCATTGTTCTCTGTACCAAATGGTTGGATGGACCTCNACTTTATTACAAATGCCAAATTTCATACTCATCATTGTTCTCTGTACCAAATGGTTGGATGGACCTCTTTACAGTCAAGAAGAAACATACACCTCACGTTATTCATCTATAAAGCTCTACTGTTGAAGCTTCCAAATTACCTCACATCCCTTCTCACATTTAAAACTGGTAACTTAGCACACAATCCAGTATTTACTTATCCCTAGATATCCCCCATGTACACACTAATGTTGGCAGAACTGGTTTCAGGTACTATGCACTTTTTAAATGGAACAAACTGCAAATAACCCTCAAACTGGAGTCTTACACTTCAATTGATGATTTTAAAGCTTTATTATCTGGTGTTTATATATATATATATAATTTTTGTAATTGTTTTTCTTAAATTCCCTATTTATTGTATATTGTGTCCTTTCTGTTGCTGATTGTGTTCTTGTAAATGTTTTTTTTGTAATCAGATCTCTCTTGCAAAAGAGATTCCAATCTCAATGAGACAACCTGATTAAATAAAGATTAAATAAAATAAATGAATAAATAATTTCCTCTTTTTCATTTATATATATATATATATAGAACTATAAACACAGAAATCTCTGGCTGTGGCACCATTATCTTTAGAACCTGACACTGTATGAAATTGAAATTTGGCAGGTTCGTTGCTCAGGACACAAGGATGTACTGTTTCATATGTAAATTTGTTTGGATGAGCGGTTCTCGAATCGAGCCGGTAGGTGAGTTTGCTTGGCAGGATACACTCCGGGTGCGGTAGCAGATGCTCTGGTCCATGGGCACTTATGGCAGACTGCAGCGCACACCATAAAGTCCGGCCCAGTCCAAACAGGCATATTTTGAATGCACTACACTAGTTATTAAAAAAAATTAAAATGATTATTCATCATTAAAAATAATTGTCAGTATTATTTTTAGTTTAAAAACTGGCAGATTTACGTTTTTTTAAACTAGCAAATTTGTGAGTTTTGAAACACGCAAATTTGCATGTTTTTAAACTGACAGTGGAGCATCTGCTGCCACGCCGAGAGCGTATCCTGCCACCGCACCCCAGAGCATATCCTGCTGGACGGACTAGTCTACATTTTACCGACACAGCTCAATTCGAGAACCGCTCATCAAAACAAGTTCACATATGACACTGCACGTCCTTGGGTTCTGAGCAATGAACCTGCTGAATTTCAGCTTCATACAGTGTTGGGTTCTCGGGATGTTGGTGCTACAGACAGAGATTTCTGTGTTTATAGTTAGATTATTTATTTATTTATTTTTTTAATAATGAAAAAGGAGAAATAATGACAACAGGAATTAACTGCCTCACATTGTGACTATGCCTGCAGTACATACCTTATTAAATTATACGTTTCCATCGGATTTAGCAATAAAGAAATATGTGTGCTTTTAGCACAAAATCATCGAATTATCATATGCATACAAACTTTTAAAACTGGCAAATTTTTGAGTTTTAAAATTTGCAAATTTGTGAGTTTAAAAACATGAAAATAATNTTTTTTTTTTTTTTTTTTTTTTTTTTTGTGTGTGTGTCTTATAGGGCCCTAATAGGCTTTTGTATTTCAGACATATCACAAAGTGGTATAAAAAATAATCCCAAAATGAACACTCACACACACACACACACACACACGCACACACATGCACATGCACACGCACNTTGAAAAATGTCTGAAAACGAGAAGGATGAAGTATAATTTATTTTAGTTTTTCCCAATCGTTTAAACATGTTTCCTGAAACTATAGCTCAGTTTCTCAAAACTCTAAATACAAAACTGAAAATAGTTAACCATTTTGTCAAAGCTCCACAAATCTCTGGCAAAATGAAACACTGCACTCAAAACCATGTTCTCTCTTCTCAAAACTGATTTTTTCCACCAAAACGATACACACAGCTCTCATATGAATATCTCTGACAGAGCATCCATTAAACACTGTTGTGCTAAATGTAAAACACTAATGCCAAAATACTGTTTATATATGTTTTAGCTTCATGAGGCCATGTTACATATTCAAATGTATAAAACTGTAGAAATTGTTTTTCTCTCCTTTTTTAGAGTTTAGGGATTTTTTTGTCCCAAAATAGGTTGAAATTTTATGTTAATACAGTATAAAGACCGTTGCCATATTGTAGTACAATACTGTGAATATATCATATAAATATTGCATTAACACAATCATTGTATCAGTATAGTATACAATGCACATTTGACTATAAAGTGAGCTCCAGTTGTGCTAAAGTCACAACCAGCTTCCAGAGTCATATTGTAAACTTATAGTTATGCTGCAGTGTTGTTACACAGTTCTGAGATACACACATGTTACCTATTTTGGCAAAACTCACAATAATTCCACTGATAAGTAAAATGAAAAACATGACAGGAAAGAAAAATGTTTAGAGTGTCTTTCTGGGGATGTAATGATGAAATCAGTACACAAATACAAAAAGCAAATACATATTTGTTACTGTAATTCAATAAAATGTTCAGCTGACTCTCAACTGACTGCAAAAAAAAATAAATAAATAAATAAATAAAAATAAAAATAAATAAATAAATACATTCATAGACCCACAAAAAACAAAAATGTAAAACGCAGTGAAATCAGTCCTTCTCTTCTTCCTCTTCCTCTCTGTTCTCCATGTGGCTCCATTTTTTCCCAACACAGCAGAGGTAACCTGAAGCTCTTTATGCTCTGACACATAATTGAAGTGTTTTGCCAACTGAGTTTAAACAAGTGAGAAGTGAGTGAGACTAACTGGGTATGACATTTTGAAGGCCAGTGTTTTCCTGGTGAACAAAGTGTGTTAAATGAGGTGATTTGTGTTTAGAGTTTTGCAAAAGTGTGATTTAGAATTTCTGTTTGAGTGAAAACAATGAAATTGGGCTTAGAGTTTAGCAGCCTGGAGTCTTGTTGATGTACATGAGCTTCCAGTTTTCAGAACTGTGCACACAGTTTGTTTCATTTTTTGTGTATACAACAGAGAAAAACTGAAATTCCTACATATTTATACAGCTCATATCTTCCTGTTTCTGATTTGTTTTCCTGTATTTACAAACATTGTGTGTGTGTGTGTGTGTGTGTGTGTGTGCAGATACAAACATAAACCTACCTATAACTAAAAATCCAAACAATCAGTTACTTGAAAATAATTTTAACAACATATAGCAGATTCTGAGAGAAACAAGAACATTTGCTATTCTATATTACTATATCTTTCAAATAGTATTTTTGACACATTTTCTTGAAATTAGTTATTGTACTTTGTTGAAATCAAATATCCAAACATCTACTCTTCAGGGTGGTATGAGCAAATAGCTTTTTTAAAATTTAAATTTCCCTATAATTCATCGCATCCTATCTTGTTTGTGAAGTTTTTCTATGTTACAAGGGAGTAAATTGTTGTTTGCTTTGTCCTATAAAAATGTTTAAAATCCTTTCTTTTTTGCCAAATGGAAAGAGTTTTATTTTTAAAATTGCTTAAAGATGTTAGTCTTAATGAATAAAGACTAATTGAATCAGAAAATCATATTATGACGATAAATACTATATATTATTTTAGACTACATTCGTCACTGAGACATATTTTGTTTCTAGTCATCATCATCATCACCTCCATGTCAGCATTAATTTATTTTTACATAAATTCTTGCAATATCTTACATATCTTTCACACAGTCTTGCAATGTCTTGCACATTTCATTGATTTAATCATTTTATTTATTTATAAATGCCATTGTTAAACATAACTTCTTTGTGCTTCCTAGGTTTACTTCTCATTCCTGTCCATTGTGGATTTCCTGCTGGTAAGGCTGATGTTCTGTTACATACAGTATAACAAAGATTTTTGCTATAAGTGAAATAATAGTCATCTGTGTTTATCAATATTGACATTAATTTTGCTCTTCCATGCAGGTTCTTGTGATGGATACACCAACATAACCAATCCATGGCGTAATCGAGACTTTACATCTACAACATTCCCTGGGTACCCAAATGATGATGCAGGTCTTCTTAACCAGTGGTGGCGCTTCACAGGAATTGGTGGAGACAGAGTGACTTCAGGCTGTAGAGGAGGAAGTTTTGGTGGTACCCAGTATACCATAGATACTTCATTTACATATCCAACAACTGAATCTGAGACACCAACACAAGGGACTGCATATGCTACCTGGAACCAATGCAATCAAATAAGTTTAAGAGTAGATGTGATCTTTTGCTCTGGAGGATTCTACGTATACAAACCATTAACACACCCACATGGCAATATGGGATATGTGACATGTAGGTAACTATATATTTATTTATTTATATAGGATGTGACAAGCTGCCAGTTAGTGATCCATCATTATCAGTGACCAGCTATTATCATTACATCATGAATATTGTATGTGTGTGTGTGTGTGTGTGTGTGCGTGTGCATGACTGGGTATGATATCTGCTGCCTGGTATCTTCAGATCATCAGGTCTGTAACTCAGACTCCTGTGGACCACTTGCTGAGTGTACAGCTAATGGTGGCTGTGTTTGTGTTGATGGGTATGAAATACCTCCAGATCACTTACCTACAGCAGAATCATACGGCTGTGTCGGTAAGTACATTTGTTATATCTGAACTATAACAAAACAGAGTTAAAGGACCATACCGGTATTCTTGCGTGTTTCAGCCCAATAAATACTGCTTGTTTACAGGTTACATTTTCTGAAGCAATTTTTTTTTCATTTTTTTTTCTGTTATTTTGCCAAATCCCCCAATATTTTAAAATCAAAATTCAGATGGCACACCCACCTTGACATTCAGTGTTGAATCCTAACAGGCATATTTACTTGTAGAAGGCAGAATCACCTTGATTTCTTTGGTGGCAGTTTGATCGTGGGACTATATTTCCTGGTGGAGACATATATTTTGTTTTGGATTGATTTAACTGAGTAACTTTGATAAAAAACAAACAAACAAACAAACAAAACATGCTATTCACTATGATGGAATACCCACCTCAAGCATTTTTCAAGTGTCTACAAATTTATTTTTATTTTTTTTTAATTTTTGTACTGGAACGAACTGAACCCAATGGCAGTCTGAAAGGTATGAAAAGCAATTCTGAAATTTACCACTCCAGTAATATTATTTAGTTATTTATTTATTGGAAAATGGTTGGCTGTAATGCAACGTGTATGTGGGTTGTATTCATTGTGCTCAAACATGCAAAACCACCAGTATGGTCCTTTAAGATAGGTGCACATAAGGAAGATATGATATCAAACTTGTGTACCTCCATATTTAGATTTCAGATACCTCTCATATGGCTATGGGTGCAGGGTTGAGTTTCATAGCCTTGCTGATTAACAACAGAATTGTTTTCAAACTTTATTAGGCATTAAAAATGCAAAGATAATGATAAAACAATATCGCAGAAATACTACATGACAGTGATTCTCAAACATTNTAAAAATGCAAAGATAATGATAAAACAATATCGCAGAAATACTACATGACAGTGATTCTCAAACATTAAGGTACCACCTCATCAACATGAGATAAGCTGGACTATTTTCAATGAAAAAAAACAAAATCTAACTCCTAATTAAAAGAGAGTACTAAATTTTTAAAGGTATTTCTTAATGGAGCCCATTTCATTTGCAAATAATTACAACAATATATAAACACAATAAGATAATTTAATAGATTTCAATTCATAATTTTCAGTCAAGTGACTGATGTGAAGCCCTGGAGGGCAAAACAGCATTCCAAAACAGTGGCCAACACTGTACACTCCATAGAACTGCAACACATGCCTGTCAATTTTCCATATGTTTCAAGCCACAAATATTTAGATCACCTCTCAAAAGAAGAAAAACAAAGATATGTGAACAAACTGCACGTTTTGGGCACTTGTGATCCAAATACAGTACCTGCCCCAGTATTTCAATTACCAAAAACAGCCAAGTCTCTGCCAGAGCTCCAATTTGGTGATGTGTACATATCTTGTGGAGAATCTTTCCACTTACACTGCTGCCAGGGTGAAAGCGTACAAAAGTACAGACTGTTAGCCTATATGAATTTTTGATCTGAGTGGGTCTAATGCTGCAATTTTGGAAGTGAAGGACAAGAAATTCTTCATTTCCCAAAGCAAAGACGAGTGCTAATTAGCTAACATTAACTAGCTACCTGGCGTTGATCCCAGGTGTTGTTAGTTTCAGCATTCTAGGGCAGTAGTGACAAGGCAGTAATATTTAGGTTAGGTTAACGCCATAGCTTATGACATATGACATGTTCGCTGCAAAGACATGTATACTTTGATGGTTGACATTCTTTGCCCTCCCAACGGATGGAAGGACATCTAATAGCACATATCCACAATCTCCTCCTCTCTGGGTTTTCTGTCTTGGACAGGATTTTGAAGAAGCACAACCCAGGCTTGTCTCCTCGTCAGTTAGCGCATCCGATTCAACAACAAATGTCCGGCATTTTGGCAAAACAAATAGTAGACCTGGTGGAAAATGGAAGAAAAGNCCCCCCCCCCCCCATATGCAAATGAACAACATCATTTGAGACTATCAAGCTACTGTGTTTGTTTAGATATTCATATATTTTTGTTTTAAATCTCTGCAACATGGTCATTTTATTTCCCTGTTCTTTGTGTCTTACATTTATCAATCCAGTTTTTCTTTTGCCAAATTAATCTTTAGATTAAAGGTAAGGGCTTGTTTTAAACTGATATGTCAGATGCATTAGGGAATCTTATTCCCAGTAAATATAACACAAGACAATCTTTAGAATCTTGGAGGCATGGATGCGACTGACTTTGTTACACCACCCAGAAATTGAATTCAGCAACTATTTGCTGACTCCAAATAAATGTGATGAGGAATACTATTATTATAATTATCTTTCTTTGCTAGAGGAACCTCAGGATGATTCATACTTATTGTGAGCAGTTTTTTAGTGGTGCATCATAATTCCCCCTTTTAAAATCTGTATTTTCTCTTGGCAGACATAGATGAGTGTGAGAGGAATACAGCTAAGTGTGGTTCTAACTCCAATTGTACCAACACAATTGGAGAATACAAATGCTCCTGTCTCACAGGATTC
>VXCM01009420.1:3054-16075 GCA_014773175.1 Lucifuga dentata | reverse complement strand
GTGCGTGTGCGTGTGTGTGTGTGTGTGTTGGGAGGCTGACCGACAAACCAAAACCTCAAAAGTTGCAAAATAATTTCAAGAATTTTTCAGATTTTTTTGTTATTAAATAGATTTTTAATTATTATTTTTTTCTACAATTGCAATTTTTTTAAAGGAATTTATTTTTGTTATTTTCTCAAATCCCTTTAAATGACTTTTTATTTATTTTTTTTTTAGGTTTTTCTTACTTTCTCGACTTCCTGTTTGACTTTAGAGGCGTTTTGTAAAATAAAAGCTAAATGAAGTTTGGAATAAGTTTCTAGATTAAAGTGTAATTTTATAGATTAGCTTCAGAGACGCTAATCCTCGTTTATAACTTCACGTTAACGACGCTTAACGCACGCAAGATGGCCACCACGCGGTTTAGCGTTGGTTTGAAGCATTGTTTGTGCGCGTCATCCAGAATAAACTAAATAAAAATTAATTAAAAAATATATATTTGACTAAAACTAGCTAAAAGCTAGCACAGATACGCACCGCAGAATCTGTTATTAAATTTGCATTGTGAAATGTTCTGAATCCACAACAACTGAAGTTAAAAACAAAAAAAAGTTAAAAAAACAAAACGGTCTAAACGTGTTGCGTGTTTACGGATATTAAAACTCCGTCAGATCTCGCAGGTCGATTCCAGCTGGAGTTTATTTTGCTGATTCAGCAGGTTTCTGCCGTTAATAAGCTTCCATACGATCCAGGATGTGAAGTGTTGCCTCCTTAGCAGCATTCCCAGTGGACACACACACACACACACACACACACACACACTAACGTCTCCTTTATTGTGCTCTTATCCTCAAGAGCCTTGCTGTGTTAACCTTGTGCATACACACTCACACGCGTGCACACACACACACACACACACACACACTCCTGTCACACANGGCCACCTCAAACACCACCTGCCCACACACACACACACACACACACACACACACTCCCCACCCAAGTAGAACCTTACCATGTTTTCATTAATGTATGTGTGTGTGTGAACATACATGTTCTTATCTGCATGTACACACAGTGCAGGAGTGTTAACGTGTGTTTGTGTGTATGTGTGTGCGCACACACATATGTGAGGCCAGTATGACTAAGATGACAGACCGAACACACAGCAGGTCTTCACACCCGCCACATGAGCGGATCTGGTTGCTATGACACTGTTGCCCCCACGACTCCCTGGTGACCAATCTGGATGCAAGATGGAGACCATCTGAACCGGGTCTTATACACACACACACACACACACACACACACACACACGCACATAGTTTGGGTGGTTATGTAAATAAACCCTGTGATGTCGTACGTTGACGGCAGCTCTGACAGCAGAACGTTGCCGGCGGCTTCGATGACATCGCCTTCCTGAACTTTCCGATGGAATTCTGGAATTTCACAACTTCCTTTCCACAGATTCTGCTGCAGAGTTTCAGAATTTACAGCTTCAAACTGACATGACCGTTAAAGTGAAGCATGCCTGATCACTAAATGTGCTAATGTTTGTGCTGTTTCATTCACACTAATCACCAGTATGAAGCTAATGCTAACGCTAACGCTGAACCTGTAACGCTGACGGAACAATACGCCGTTTTAAAAAGGCCAAACATGCTTTATCAGAACCCGAATGAGCCGACATCACAGCTGATATCTGATCACGCCGTACATTTACACGCATGTTAAATGCCAATTTATACTTTACACATATGCTAGGGTCCGTGTGAAGTAACTTTTGTTATCTGTTTACGTCAGAGAGTGTTCGCATAGGCCTCTGTGCGGACATCCACACGGACTTGTATGCTACGTTACGCTACACTATGCTAGTGCTACTTCACACGTGAAACACATCCTCCAGGCAGACGTGTTCCACACATGGGACATGCCAGAATATAGTATAAACAGAACCAAGTCCGCTGGCAGAGTTCCTGTCCGCTACCATGAGCGTACGTTTGGAAGTATAAATTGACCTTAAAGGACCATATCGTCCATTTTGCATGTTTGAGCCTAATATATTCAGTTTTCATACAAGTTACGTTACTGACAATCATTTCCCAAAGGATAAAACCGTATTTCAGCTTTCCTGATATTTTGCTAAATCTCTTAATCTTTCAAAATCAAATATTCAAGTGATACACCCACCTTAAAAATCCATGTTTCTCCTGCTAATAGTTACACAGCCTTATGAAGTCACGGTCCTTTAAATTTTTCCATAAACGCAGGTCTTCTTTTGGGACTATATTCCCCGGTGGAGGCATACATTCACTCCACGCTTTTTATTGAGCTTAAACACTAAAATTACATAACTTCTAAAAAAACCTGAATACACGTCTTGTTGGTGATGATGGATTACCTATCCCAAGAACGTTTACAGTATCAACAAGTTGATTTTAATAGCAGAATGAACTGAAACCAGTGGAGGTCTGGAAGGTAGGAAAAACATTTTTAATTCACCATTCCAGTAGTATGCTTTGGAAATGATTGTCAGTAATGTTACATGTATGAAAATTGAATATATTAGGCTCAAACATACAAAATGGTGGTATGGTCCTTTAAAACTTTGCTCGTAATCAGAAAAAGGTACTAAATTGAATTTTTTTCAAATATTCAAATGACCATTAATTGACACGGTGTAAGCGTCCTCCACATGCATTCCTTACCCGCTTATTATTATTATTATTTCCTCTTGTAAGCTAATTAAGCAACACGTCAGGTATATTTGGCGAACGACAGAATCCTCTAAATTCCGTCCACGTACACGCCTTACTCCACGTTTATCTTATTCGCAGTACAAACTAAAAAAAACGTTGTCACATATGCTAGCAGATATTCAAAAAGTGCATTACATCAGTGTTTTATAGGCGATTTATTATTTCATAATTCCACTTTAAATTTTTGTGAGTATTTTACGGTCCACGTGACACGCGGTATTTGCGCCGTGCCATTCTGCGTGTCGCTCACCTTGCTGCGGCCAGCGCGTGGAACGCCGTGTTGGCGTAGCAACATGCATCACCAATAAGCGCACAGGGCATGCAGCTGTAGCATTTTGAGTTGCTGCGTGTCGCTAGCTTACGGCTCAAAACGTCACCAAAGAAATGAGTCGTAGCGCTCCGACGGCCCGATCAGATCCAGGAAGCTGGAAGTTTTGTGGAAAAAAACGCAGCTGTGCATGGCATGATGCTAACGTGTGTTACCGCTAATCTCCCCCTTCCTCCCCAAATCCCCTCACCCTCTCACCCNCGAGCTAACCTCCTCCGACGACGGCTCCACTCTCTCTCCGTCTCTGTCTCTCCCTCGCTCGCCTCAAAGCACGCCAGCTAAAGAAGGTACCGCCCACTCAGAGAGACAGACACACTTTAGGGAGTGATCCTCACTGTCACACCTGAGTGTGTCTTTAAGTAGATCTGAGAGTGTGCATGAGTGTGAACACCTAACGGTGAGTTCACTGACCCGTGCTGGAAGTTTAAAGGACCATACCAGCAGGACGTCTTAAACCATCTGGAAGTTTCTTCCAGGTAAACGCTGCTTCTCCGTGTTTAGCTTTGAGCCTGGAGACGGCTGACAGGTGACCTGAGAGTTCTAGAAGGTTCATACTGCCAAAGCATTTCAGTCGTGTATTTTGGCCCTAAACCATTTAATGATTTATAGATCAGCAGCAGTACTTTAAAATCAATTCTCTGACATACCATATAATTGAAAATATAAAAATAATAATAATAATAATGAGCGTCAGACAGAAGTTCTGACAGAGCTGACAAAATTCCACATTGCTACGATAATTCATGTATTATAAACATGATCATTTTTATTTTAATTGCCAGGTAGCTCTATAATAATAACAAATGAAGGGTCATTTATAAGCGTTTTTATTTTCACGGTGGAAAATCTTCGCTGTGACATTTGAAGACATTTGGTATTCCTGCCACAGCTTCAAAGATCACACCTCCCCTTCGCCGTCTGCAAACAGTGACGCCACGGCATCGACTTCCTGTCAGCGTCCCCGAACACAAACACACAAAATCACAGAATGACTAAGTTCACCCCCGCGACACGCCGGCTCAGGGGAGACATATTTTCTCAGGCCACCGCCGCGAGGTCGGCCAGCCGTTGTTGTTGTTGTGACAGAAAGCAGGTCAGGCGTTACGTAAGCCTGTTTTTATTTAGGGTATTGTGTTAAAGTAGGAAGGAGGGCAGGTTAGCGTGGTAACAGGATGCCCGCTGACCTGCATTCTCTCACCTGCATTGACGCAGAGAGAAAGGAGTATCACGCTAGCAGGCGTGTTACGTGAACGCTCGTGAAAGGAGCAGGTGTCGCCCTGCTGCTCTTCAAAACCACATTTTTAGGTTAAAAGCGGTCGCCGGGATTTTACAAAGCCGAGTTATGAAACAGGCAGAGCGTGTTAGGTGCATCATACATGTCACAGGGTCGGAAAAATCCCATAGAAGCTTTAGCTTAGCATGAATTATCCCACCTTTTTATAAGCTAAAAGTTGTAGCATACTGTAAATCATTAAAAAAAAAAAAAAAAANTAAAAAAAAAAAAAAAAAGCTATGAAATGAAAGTAAGCCATAAGGAAATGTAATTTATTGAGAATTCTAATAAATTTTCTGTTGTAATTAAAAAATGTTTGGCTTCAGCCTTATTCTCACCGGATGACCATTTCCACCGCAAATTACCGACGATATTTCTGAAAACACTGAGATTATCTCATCGTATGAAGTTAGCATAGCAGCTACGCTAATACTGTTCTTACAGCACAACAAAAAAGTCACCATTTAGCTAATTTCACTCCACCTTTAGCTTTTTCTGTCACAGCTAGCTAACACTCCAGCTATGCTTGACTGAGTCAGCGTCCCTTCCTGCTTGTGTTGTGTTTCTAATCATCTGATTGGCTCTCCTTCTCATGTGACTTTCTTGGCATTCACCAGGTGTTTCTGCTTCAGGTGGAGAAGCTAATTTGTCCACCTTTAGCTGTTAGCCGGTTAGCTTGTAGCTGAACTGTTTCACTATTTGTACTTGATTCACTTGATGTTGTTGCTCCGTCTCGTACTTCCTGACCTGACTTGTGGCTCCTCCCACAGAGAACCACACGGGTCTGGTGAACGGAAAGAANGTACTTCCTGACCTGACTTGTGGCTCCTCCCACAGAGAACCACACGGGTCTGGTGAACGGAAAGAACGACCACGGCGACGCGGACGACGAGCTGTCCAAGCGTGTCAGCCAGCTGACCACCGGCGTGGAAAACGAGGAGATCACGGAGAACTCTGGCGAGAAGATCGAGGAGACGCTGTCCGCCGAGAGTTCACCCTCCAAGTCATCACCAAATACCAAGAAGAAGAAGAAGTTCCGCACCCCGTCCTTCCTGAAGAAGAGCAAAAAGAAAGAGAAGGCGGAGGCCTGAGAGGAAGAACGCGGCGGGCAGGAAGAAGACGAACGGCCGGCGGCAGCCACATTTTNGGAGGCCTGAGAGGAAGAACGCGGCGGGCAGGAAGAAGACGAACGGCCGGCGGCAGCCACATTTTCTGCTTCATGTCTGATTTTATTTGTCTCCAACGTCTGTCGGCGTCTCTTATTTCTAATTTTATTTGAGGGTTGTTTTTTTTTTAACAAATGGTTTTATGTGCAAAAGATGAAAAGAAAGAATTAAAGAAAAGCATAGTCATGTGACAGAAATACAGGGAGAGGGAAATGTCTGCGGATACAAAATTCAAAGCTTATCCTGTATCATTTCCGCGATTTGAAACTGTCACGTGTTCAGAATCTTTAGCACAGATTTATCGTAAAACTGGACAAATTCAAAATGCCGCCATCTTGTTTTCCTGCTAAAGGGCGTGGCTTCCTCCGACACGCCTGACAGAGAGTTGAAAGGTGATGGAAACCTCCTTTCCACCTGTAAAACTGGGGCGTCTGACAAAATGTGTAACTTTCTGGCCACGCCCACTTCACACATTACGATTACTCAGGTGTGAAAGTGTGTTTCTATCACCGTTTCCACGCTCCACGGAGAGAACAGAAAGTGAAACTGTGCCACGTTATCTCCATTTACATCGCTGTTTTTAATCGAGTGGAGATCACAAGACACACAGAATTCCTGTAAATAGCCCCTCCCCTCTTTAGGAGAGGGGAGGGGCTATTTCCACCCACCTTCCAGCATGGGCATTCTGAAAAGGTATAAACATGGCCGCCTCCTGACAAGATGTCTGACCATATCAGACGGGCCAGGTCGGATGAAGCATACACCTTAAAGGACCATACCGGTAGTTTTGCATGTCTGAGCCCAATAAATACCCACATAGACGTTATGCTACTGCCAAACATTTTCCAAAACGTTTTAGAATTGTTTTTCCTACCTTCTAGATTGCCATTATTTTCAGTTCATTCAGTGCATTGTAAAAATCAACTTGTAGAGACTTGAAACGCGTACGAGATACGTAATCGATCACAGCGAACACGACGTCTGTGAAATTTTTTGTCAAAATAATTTAATGAATCCAACATGAAAACGCATGTCTCACGGTGGGAATACTGTCTCAGAAAAAAGATAGAGAATTTAAAACGATCGGGTTTCTACAGTCAGACATAGACGTTAGCAGGCAAAACATAAAATTTTAAGGTGGATGTATACCTGAACATTTGATTTTTTTTTATTTATTTTTTTTTTTATTTGAAAGATTAGGAGATTTGGGAAAATAGCAGGAAAACTAAAATGTGATTTTATGTTTTGGAAAATGGTTGGCGGTGGTGTAACTGTATTTATTGTATTCATTGGGCTCAAACATGCAAAACCACCAGTATAGTCCTTTAACTGGGCTCCTGACACGTCGTATGTCATTTGAAGCTCCATAGATCCTGAATAACTGGCTCATCCTGTGTCATTTCCCCCGAAACTTCAAACCATCTCACGTACTTCCAAACCTTAGATTTATCAGAAAACCTCCTTTTGTGCTTCCTGTTTTTTTACTGTCAGGCCGCACGGAAAGAAACCTGATCTCAGAAAAACATCCACGGGGGTTTGTGTGGATTTATTTCCCGGCTCGCCACGTCTCTGCGGTTCACCTGCCAGGTCCACGCCGAGCGACGCGGGTACTCGACAGCCCGTTAACGCCGTGAGGAACAAAAGACGAGGACTCGTGTTCTATCACGACTCGGCTGACATTTCCCCAAAGAGCCTCTTTACGTAGCATTTTAACATCCTCTTCATTTCATTTTGTTCAGTTTTTTTGCCAAACTAAAAGGAAAAAACAATCAGATTTCCGTAAAGAGCATCATCTCATGAAGTTTTTTACTGATTCGGTATTAGTCGACCCTGTTTTATACTCATTTCTAAGCATGTTTTCTCTTTTTTGCAAGAAATGAATTTATGCGGCTGACTGTTCTGCGTGATCGCTAAAATGTATTCTACAAATTTGCTTTATAACACAGATATAAGAAAACTGGATATGTGGCCTATAGATTTGTAACTATATTTTTTATTGTATTGTGCTGCACTTTTTCTTGGGGTTTATAACACATTATTATAGATACGTGAGGTTTCACAGCGAAGGAGAAAGTTGCAAGTGGAAAAGTTTCAGGAGTCAGAAAAGGTCGAGTTTTACGAAGGAAGAAATGATCTTTGCTTCTCAACTCAGAAACAGGAAGTAGTGCTGAAAAGCTACACGTGGCTATCCGCGGGCGCCAGCCGATACGAGGCTCGTNCCAGCCGATACGAGGCTCGTGGGTCTTGGAGCACGACGCGGTGATGTGTTTGTTCGTTGTGTCTGCGTGTGTGTGCGTATGTGTGTTTTAAAGCCATATTGTAATTTTATCCTCTTATTATTTTAATCGTAAAGGCTGCAGTATACTTTCTAAGAAACAGAACTTTCAGGGCAAAAAGACGTCTTGAAAGGATGAAGACGTGGCAACGATTCGGGAACTTCTGATGCCTCCTCCTGCCCGTTGTTGATCTTTGACCGTAATTGGCCGGATTACGTCACACTTTGAGTCAGAGATTTGGACCAATTACAGCCAGGAGGACGTGTCAGAAGTAGAGAAGACAAAAGACAGTTCTTAAGGATGTCTTTTGAAGTATACTGGAGGCTTTAAGACAAGGGTTTGGGATTCTCGTATGCCTCCTCAGGCATCAACGACCCTTATAAAACCGCCATTAAAAATCACCCCAGCGACTGCATTCAGCGCCCTCAGGCTCCTTTTTTTTTTTTTCCCCTGTTGCTATGGTAACTGCAGCTACGCCTTCTTCCTTACATTTACTTCCTCCTCAAACTGGGACTAAGATCATCTCAGCCTTAAGATGCTTTGTGAGAAACGGGAATCAGGATTGTCCCGGAATCCAGACTGAAAATCTCAGAGTCCAGACTAAAGCGCTGGATTGTCCCAGAGCGCAAAAACTGCAACCGTCTCAAAGTCAAGGCCAAGACTGTTTCAAAGTCCAAACTAATGCTGCGATTTTTCATCCTCAGAAACAGGGAAGTTCAAAGTCAATTCTTACGAGTTCCGATCTTAAAAGCGTTCCTCTGTTATCGTTCATCAATGTCAAAGTCAAACTGGGAATTCCGACTTTAATGACGTTCCAATGCACTTGGATCGCAGCATGAGACTGTCCCAGAGTCCACCCTCAGGCTCCAGATGCAGTAACCATGGTAACTGTAGCTACGCCGCCTTACTTATTTTACCATTTATTTCTTCCTCAAAGTTGGGCTGAGATCCTCTTGGCCTTAAGATGCTTTTGGAAAACGGAAACCAGGATTGTCCCAGAGTCCAGACTAAAGACCAGGACAGTCCCAGAGTCCAGACTAAAGATCAGGGCAGTCCCAGAGTCCAGACTAAAGATCAGGACAGTCCCAGAGTCTAGACTAAAGACCAGGACAGTCCCAGAGTCTAGACTAAAGACCAGGACAGTCCCAGAGTCCAGACTAAAGACCAGGACAGTCCTAGAGTCCAGACTAAAGATCAGGACAGTCCCAGAGTCCAGACTAAAGACCAGGACAGTCCCAGAGTCCAGTCTAAAGACCAGGACTGCCTCAGAGTCTCGACCAAGACTTTCCTATAGTCCAAATTAATGCTCCGATTTATTGTACTCAGAACTCGGAAACTTACAAGTCGATTCTCTGGAGTTTTGATGCGTTCCATTTGTTACCGTTCACCGTATGGCCACCATATTGGTAAGGCATTAGCTGCGTTTATGACAGGTAAATCAGGTGAGGTGGCTCTTGCCGGAGTTTTGGACTGGGAATTCCGAGCTGAAGTACCCTTGCACTGTAGTTTTCCGTGTCAGAGGTCTGTTTTTTCCCTGAGTTCTGAGTACAACAGATTGCAGCATAGGACTGTCCTCAGGCTCCAGATTTCTTTTTTTTTTTATGGTAACCATGGCAACTAGCTACACCTCCTTATGTTGCCATTTACTTCCTCCTTAAACTGGAAACTGATTCGGAGGAGATGCACGAATGCTTCGGTTTTACAATATGTGATTGCTCTGGGAGCTCGATCGTAATTCCTGGTGTAATTTCTCCGTAAACAGGATGGCGTCGTAACCTTCAGATGACCCACAGCTGAACTCTGCAAAGCCGAAGCGTGATGGGTCGCCACCTCCCCNACCCCTCCCTCGCAGTTTTTAACCAGATGTACCATCCCAGATGTAATATCCCAGCGAGCAATGTGAAGTATTGGTTTTGGGAGGATGGGGGTTTGGGACCGTCTTTAGCTGTATTAAACGATCGCGTTTGGCCGAGGTCACGCAGTGGAAGATGGAGAAGGAAGGTGTGCGTTATGAAGTGGAAGTGTGTAGAGAGTGTGTGTATTAGAGGGGGGCTGACACTAACACGCCACGTTTTATCGCTCCGACAGTCATTTACTTTCATCCCGTTTCTCCTCCTGGAAACTTTTTTTTTCATCCTACATTTGTATCTCAGTACGCTTTGTTTTTCCTATTTTGAGAACATTAGGGGTTTTTTTTGTTTTGTTTTTTAATTAACATTTTAGGAGCATAAATCACTCCCGGATGAACCTGAATGTGCATTGCATCCTTTTTATTTCTCCGTTTGCACCTTGTTTTACGAATGCCTCTGTCCACCGTTGTTTCCTTTTTTTTTTTTTNGTTTCCTTTTTTTTTTTTTCTTTGGCATGCCAGAATGAGCCAAGCTACTTTGTGACCTGTGAAAATCTCTATAAATTGTTATCTAATGGAGTTGCTTTTAGCTGTATTGCTAATCTGTGCAAATTTCACAAATAAAACTGTATTTTAAGACACACCGCTCATTTTTTTTTTTTTTTTTTTTTTGACGTTTTTCCATTTCAGTACTCGTGAACAAACGCCTCATTCCTCCTATCTCTTTACGTTCATTCATTTTACCTCATATCCATATCATAGTACTGGAGTATGACCAGGAAAAACTGTAACGGTGCCTTTTTAATCTTTCTTCCTGATGTTTAAAGGACTATACTGGTGATTTTGCATGTTTAAAAGACCATACCGGCGATTATGCAGGTTTGAGCCCAATATATTCAGTCTGCATATACAGTACTGTATGTTATGTTACTGACATGCATGCATAACCACCGGTATGCTCCTTTAAGCTGAGCGTGAATATCCTTGTGAAGAACAATCCAAACATTATGGCACTTTTATGGTGATGAAACAGTGAGTGAGAAAAATAATCACAACAGAGGTACAAACAGGAAATCTGATCAAATTAAAAGTAGAATGAATCAGGGTAAGATTTATTATGTGTGCTTGCCACCACACATCCTATTATGCCGCATACTTATTATTATTATTATTATTATTATTATTATTATTATAATATTTTATTTTTCTCCCCTGAAGTTTGGCGTGCACGATTGGGCGCAGCCCCACATAACTTACAGCAAATGTGCAGCCTGTTACAGAGAACTGTGCTATGACTTTTCTTATTGATCCGGCATTTTCATAAACATCGCGAAAAACAGGCCGATTTTTCCCATAGAGAATGAATGGAGAGCTATTTCAAGGATTTTTATCTCAGAAAGTATTATAGCTCCAGCGATAAAACTTAGCAGGTAAATTCATAGTAGCATCCTCTACAAGAAAAAATAAACTTACACATATTGACCTGATGGTGGTGCTGTAATAACCACGTTCGCGTTTTGGCTTATATCATTTGAACCATGTGTCCAATATTAAAAATTCTATTTTTCCTAGATTCCTTGGATTGAGACGAATCCATCCACATAGGCCACGCCCATTTCCGCCTGGATAGATTTTCTGCCTTTTTTTTTTTTTTCTCAAAACACCTTTTTCCACACGCAGCAATGGAGGGAGTCTTGCAATGGGGCAAGCAGACATACATTTTCTTTAGAAAATGTCGACTGCTCTAGTTATGAATTATTATTTGAATTTACTTTTATGTTGTAAGCACTTCTAATTATTTTAATATTCAAATCACCTTACAGCTCGATCTGAAACAGATGGGTTTGACACAAAATGGCATCTATATTGCACAGCGAGCGCAGACTGTTCTGGTGTGTGCGTGTGCATGCGTGCGCGTGTGTGTGTGTGCAGCCAATGTGCCTTGACTGTATTTATCCAGATGCAAAACAAAATATGCAAAAGCTGCATCAGGATACAGTAGAATCCTGCAGTTTGTCTCTCTGGTCTGAACACAAACCAGTGGCTTTAAAGGACCATACCAGTGGTTTTGCATGTTTGAGCCCAATACCTAATATCACATTACGTTACTGCTGACCATTTTCCAAAACATAAAACTGTATTTTAGTTTTTGTGTTATTTTGCCAAAAAACCTGAATCTGTTAAACCCAGATATTCAGGAACACGTTATGTTACTGACAGTCATTTCCCAAACATACTACTGGAGCTGAAAATTTTAGAATTGTTTTTCCTACCTTCCAGACTGCCATTGGTTTCAGTTAATTCCAGTAGGCCATAAAAATCAACCTGTAAAGACTTGAAACGCTGTATTGTTTTTGTCAAAGTTACTTTAACTTTGGAAAATGATTGTCAGTAAGGTAAAGTGTATGCAGGTTGTACTTATGAACAAAACCACTGGTATGCTCCTTTAACAAAAAATAGGAATTATTAAATACTTTCTGAAGTTTTGGACCAAGGAGAGACATCAAGGATGGCGTTGGTGAAAGGACAGAAGGAGACATTTTATTTTCTTCTCATTTCATCTTTATCCAGGATTTTCCATATTTTTATTCCCACGTTTCCTCCTGTTATCAGAAAATGTGCAGCACTTTATTAACGTTCCTGCTACGAACAATAAAAGAGTATTATGAGCGTTCCTGTGTGTGTTTGATTCATTTCTTATTCATTGTTTAATTCTTGGAAATAAAAAGAGGAGATGAAAGTTACTGATGATCACTTCATTACTGATGTTCATTTCCAAAATACCCAATTCTGAAAAAAACTTTAAAGTAATACTCGATCAATATGCATGCAGCTGCAGCATGAAGGAGGCGTTGATTGGAGGCGTGTTCTCCTTCAAGCCGTAAAAGCCTGTCAGTGTCATAAATTACAGAAGTATGAAGTAATCTGTGACCTTTATTGACCCCAGTTTGCAGCCAGAGAATTGCAGCAACGTCATCAGTTCCAGCAGACAGTAATCGACGTAAATGTACCACATATTTAACAAATATGGGTTGGTTAGGTGGTGAGTTTCACGCCTCAGCTCGTCTGATGGAGACAGAGCTAATCATTGGAATCAGCTGCTGCAGCGTCTGAAAACCTGCAGACTTTCAGCGCCGCACAGGCTTCACACTCGTGCATTAAAGGACCACATCAAAGGTAAGCACAGTTAATAGCATATTTCTCTTGGTATATAGAGCAAATATAACATCCACTTTTATTAAGCATATTATAATGGGAAAATCTAAGAGTGACATGTACAATCATTTCCCAAAGCATACTACTGGAACGGTGAATTAAAAATGTTTTTCCTACCTTCCAGACCTCCATTGGTTTCAGTTCATTCTGCTATTAAAATCAACTTGTTGATACT
>VXCM01009418.1:0-13143 GCA_014773175.1 Lucifuga dentata | reverse complement strand
TCTCTCTGTCATCTGTCTTTCTGTCATCTGTCTCTCTCTCTCTGTCATCTGTCTCTCTTTCTGTCATCTCTCCCCCCCCCACCCATCAGCAGCGTACCACTTCTGATAATAATTCATCTCCTGTACGTTTGTTTTTTCTCTGAATNCACCCATCAGCAGCGTACCACTTCTGATAATAATTCATCTCCTGTACGTTTGTTTTTTCTCTGAATAGAACTAAACATTAAACACATGGCTGATGAAGGTTAAATATTAGTAAAGTGGGCGGAGCATCAAGGCTTTCTAATTGAATCAAATGTTGTTTTCTTCTTCCTGTTTGCAGAGATTGAAGCAAAGGAGGCCTGTGATTGGCTGAGAGCGGCCGGCTTCCCTCAGTATGTGCAGATATTTAAAGGTAAATATGAAAGTGTGATTCAGGATCAAAGTAATAACTACCTTTACTTAAGTACAGTTTTGAAGTACTAGTATTTTGTTTAAGTACTTCTGCTTTTTACTGGATTCATCTTTCTTTTTAGAAGCGCTAACTGCTAAGCTAAACTTTACTCGTTTTGACTAATGAGTGCTTTTACTTTGGATATTAGAGTAAATTTTACTGCTTAATAAAAAAAAAAACCCTAATATAAATTGACCGCAGGATTTTTTGTTATTGATTATGTAGTATTACTGAAGTAATGAAGTAAACGTGGTAAGTTTGGTTTGAACTTTCAGACTGCAGGTTTCCTGTCGACATCGAGTGTGTGAAACGTGATCATCACTTCCTGGATAAAGACGCTCTGGATTCTCTCTGCAGGTAAATAACACATCCGTGTGTGTGTGTGTGTGTGTGTGTGTTGTTATAAAACTTCATCTCTCCTCTTCCATGCAGGAGATTAAGCACTTTAAACAAATGTGTGGAAATGAGACTTGAGCTAAGGAGATCCAAACACAGGGTGAGTCAGAGCCACACGCACACACACACACACACACACACACACACACACACACACGAACCATGGCGATAAGCGAGCACCGACATTTCCAGGATAAATAAATGGACTCCTGAACGCTCCGCCCTCTTCCAGGCGGAGGATCTGGATGAGGAAGACTCGTGCGCCATCAGCCCAAACTGGACCTTCGACAGGTTGACGCGGCGATGGCGACGCACCGACTTCACGCTCGACTTTCTTCACTCAACCGGTAGCGCCTGTGATGTCGGCAACCACCATGATGTCTGCTCCATCCACAGCTCCAGCAGCACAGAGAGTGAAGGCCACGACGGGCGCCGCGAGAGTCACGGAGAAGCTGTTACCGTAGCAACCTCAACCGTCAGCTCCGCAGACGACCAGGAGACCAGCAGGAGCTCCTCCCGCTGCTCCTCCGCAAACAAGACCCCGTCCCTGGACACCTCCCTCAGTGGACCCCCCTACCCCGGTGGAAGCGGCGGAGGATCGTCCACGGCGAGCCTGGAGGCCGACGGCATCTCTCCGGACAAACTGCAGAGGAAGAAGAAGAGCACCAGCCTGCTGAGGAAGATGGAGAAGCTGAGGCTGAGGGGAGCGTCGGCCCTGCCGCCTCCCGCCCACAGCAGCAGCGGGAGGCGGTCTGGACGGGCTGTCACCGGGCCGCTGCTGGTCTACGAGGAGTCCACAGAGGACGAGAGGCTGCAGAGACTCCACGGCCCACTCAGGTCTGTGGAATCTGAATTTGAAAGATGATGATAAATAAAATGGTAATAAATTACAGTTCATTTGTTCAGATGCCAGAGCTAGCGAGGTTGGCTAGTCTTCATTAAAAAAAAATTTAAATTAAATTAAATTTTTTTAATTAAATTAAATTAAAAAAAAAAATGTTCCTACCAGCAAAAATGAAGATTTGTAGCGTCTCGTTTTTTAAAAGAAAGAATCTGAAAGTTTATTCTCACTCTGGTACAGACGGCTTTGCCAAAGAAAATAAAGGTAGCGACCCTTTAACATTACAAAGAGTCATTTAGGTCAAAGTTCATAGCAAAATATTTCTTAATGGAGCTTTAAAGGGAAATACCAGAGATTTTGCCTAATTAATACTATGTGCATAAATGTTATATTACTGAAAAAATGTTTTCCAAGACATAAAACTGTATTTTAGGTTTCTGATTATTTTGCCAAATCTCCTGACTTTTCTAAATCAAACGTTCAGGTGATAAAATCCACCTTAAAATTCAATGTTTCACCTGCTAACACGCATGTCAATGTAGAAGGCATGTTTTTTTAATTTCTCAGTAGAAGGACAATATTCATACATTTTCATCTGTGCATCTCTGTGTTAGATCTGTTAAAGTTAATTCAACACAAAAAATTTGGATTTTTTTTTTTTTTTTTTTTTTTTTTTAGGTAGGAAAAACAATTCTAATAATTCTGATATTTACCGCGCCAGTCGTATGTTTAGGGAAATCATTGTCAGTAATGTCATGTTTTTATTGGGCTTTAACATGCAAAACCACCGGTAGGCTCCTTTAAGTCTCCGTCCTGCGTTGAACGTATTCAGTCTGCAGGGACGAAGCAGCAGCCAGGCATCTTCCTCGCCTTCTTCTCCTCACACCGTCAGCAGCAGCAGCAGCCCGTCAGAGAGCAGCAGCGCCGTCAGCACGCCGAGTCCCGTCGCCAGGGTCAGGAGCAATGGCAAACGCTGCAACGCCGGAACCAACCGGAACCAGCAGGACCTCTCAGACACACGGGTCCGTCCTGTAATACAGACGAAACGTAACAACATAACCAGATTTCATGTCACGTATGTTTGACTTAAAAAAATACGACCCAGAAATACGTTATGCTGACCACCGTTTTCCAAAACTTAAAACTGTATTTTAATTTTCCTGTTATTTTTTCTTTAAAAAAATCAAATGTTCCACCTTAAAATTCAATTTTTCACGATTGTAGAAGATTGTAGAATTTCTCAGCAAAACCTGTCTTCTCCTGGGACTATATTTCCTGGCGGAGGAATACATCGTCTTCCATGCAGCTCCGTGTTGGATCAGTTCAATAAAGTTATTTCAGCAAAAGAAAAACTAATAGATGTGTTTGCTGTGATGGATTATTTATTTCATGTCTCTACAAGCTGATGTTAGTCTGGAAGGTAGGAAAAATAATCTGAAATTTACTGCTAAAGTGGTGTGTTTTTGGAAATGGTTGTCAGTAACGTAACATGTATGTGGGTTGTAGATACAGTATTGGGCTCAAACGTGCATGACGGCCGGTATGGTCCTTTAAATGTCAACCCCGCCCATTCCATTATTCCTTTACTCCATTCATATTTCCTTTATCCAACTTCCTGTTCATGTAAACCGTCATCCATCCGTTCTGTTTCAGGACTACAGAAACCAGGTTAGCAGCAGCAGCCATGACAGTCTGGTCTTCCAGATCCCACATGGATACAAACTGGGAACCTTCCCCACCTCCCTCGCTCACAAACACGCCATCATCGACAATAGCTCTGTCAACTGGAGGACCGGGAGCTTCCATGGTTACCGGGGGCGACACAGCTGCCACCGCGGCACATCGTCACTGGCAGCTAGCAACCAAGATCCCTCCTCTTCCTTGTGCGATGTGGGCGTGTCCGGTCCGCTCACCATGCCGGATCACCGGCTGAGTATCTATGACAACGTGCCTGACCCGCAGCTGTTTGGAAGCGAAGGAGGGAGCACAGGAAGTGACGCAGAGCAAATGAGCGAGGAGACACAGGTGAGTCAATGAGAACCTGTGACACGAAATGCAATTATAATAGATGATGTAAAAAAAAAAAAAAAAAAAAAAAACAGGTATTATTATTATTATTATTATTATCATTATTATTATTAAGGCATTGTTTTTGTCTGCGCGGCTCAGGTGAGCTTCCTGATGGCGGATGAAGACGTATTCTCGGCTCTGGACGGCGTTTTGGAGAGGATCAGCGACTTGCAGCAGCTGGTCTCCTCCTGGTCTGAAAATCTGTCCGAGGACAACTGTCAGAGAGGCTCCTCCTGCTCCTCCTCCTCCCAGAATTCACCTGCCCAGATCTGCTCCTCCCCTGGCCACATCCACCTGGAGGTTCAGCATCCAGAGGCAGCGGTGGAGGCAGAGAGCTGCGAGAAGGTTTGTATGAACGGAGGAGAAGAAGAAACGACCAGATTAACACAAACCAGGAGCAGGTGAGAAGATTTACACGACTCATCACATTTTTATTGATTGATTGATTTTTGCCGGTGTGTGATTTTTTTTTTTTTTTTTNGCAGACCCTCCCAGCCGTGGAGAACCAGTCTGTCTCCCACTTCCTGCTGCTGCAGAAACTCAGCCTGCTCAAACTGACCAGCCTGATGGACAAATACTCGCCTTCCAGCAAGCAGGGCTGGAGCTGGTACGAAGGACGGAGGACGAGGAGGGGAAAAGAANACTCGCCTTCCAGCAAGCAGGGCTGGAGCTGGTACGAAGGACGGAGGACGAGGAGGGGAAAAGAAGGAGAGGACAAATAAGACAAACAGGAAGATAAAACAGAAGGAAACCAGGAAGCTCCGCCTCCAAATCAGTGATTTTAACCTGCGGAGATACATGCTGCGTTCCACGTTCTTATTTCGTTTCCACGTTTCCCTCACTGGCATCTTTTCCTCGCGTCTTAGCCCCGCCCACTGAAGACGCGAGGAAAAGCAGCGAGGACAGAGGAGCTNATCTTTTCCTCGCGTCTTAGCCCCGCCCACTGAAGACGCGAGGAAAAGCAGCGAGGACAGAGGAGCTGAGGAACGACGATGTAAGAGAAATGAAACGTCCTCGCTCCTCAGCGTCATCTGAAGCCACGTGACGTCACACAGCTGATCAGCTGCTGTTTTAGTTTCTACAAGATAATAAAATAATGAAATATTCTGATTATTACTGTAACAATTAACATGGACAGTTTGACAAACGTCCAGAACAATCTGACGATATAATCTGGTGATATAAGAGCGTTTTATTGATTTATGTTTCTTTATCATTCAGAGCTGCATTAAACACACATCCAGTCGTTTTAATCAGATGATCAATCAGACAAAATTAAACATCAATAATCAGAATCACCTTACACCTGAGATGTTGCTGTTATTTTTCTGTTTACGTTTGATGAAACTGTGCGGTTATATTAAGATGCGTGTCGCTGTATCGGAGCAGCTGTAATAGATCTGTCCAATCAGAAACAGACTTCCAGTAAAGGGGCGTGTCAGTCAGGTAACAGACTTCCTGTAGAAGCCTCTCGTGTTTCCTCGCTCATGTCTCCCAGATGAAGCTCCTCCTCCTCCTCCTCCATCCTCAGAGCAGAAATAAGCGCTCTGGGACGTCCTTAAAGATGGCGGACCGGATCGGTTTCCGGGTCACGCGAGGACCGAGGAACGATCAGATAAGAACCTGGAACATACCAAAGTCTTTCTCACGCTGTCCGATTTCTCACTTCCTCTCCCCTCCAAACTCTTTGTCTGGATTCGAAGATGATTTTATGTAAAGATTTATAAATTTAAGAGATAAAAATTATAATAAGCAAGAAAACAATCAGGAAGATAATTAAGAGCAAAGAATCAGGAAAGTTAAATCTGATTTCTGCTGCGTAGGATTCTTCCCAAACCTCTGAGGAAGTCAAAGGTGGTGGAGGTCAAAGGTCGTGGGGTTTTTGGGGTTCCTCTGCTGCTCAGCATGCAGCAGACGGGCGAGCCTCTTCCTCCCAGCATCCTCAGCGCTCTGCTGCACCTGAGGAACCACAGCCTGGACCAGGTATGAACGGCGCCCTCTAGTGGCAGCATCACGTCCGCTGAGTAAATCTAACGAGAATGACGCGTCGTTTTTATTTGATTTAAAGAAGCGATGTCTGTCTCGTTTTCATCAGGTGAATTCGTTTCTCTCTTCCTGTCAGGTGGGTCTCTTCAGGAAGTCAGGGGTGAAGTCTCGTATCCAGTACCTGCGTGAGCTGGTGGAGTCGGATCCGGACGGCGTTTGTTTCGACGGTCAGTCGGCGTTCGACGTGGCCGACATGGTGAAGCAGTACTTCAGAGACCTGCCGGAACCCGTTTTCACGCGCCACCTCTGCGAGTCCTTCCTGCACATCTACCAGTGTGAGCCGGACGTCCGATCCTGCTGCTTCCTGTTTGCTTATTACAGGATAATGCACAGACTTAATGAGGGAAAGTTCGTTAAAGAAGATGAACACGTTGCTTTTCCATCCTCAGATTTCCCCAAAGACCAGCAGCTGGCGGCGGCCCAGGCGGCCATCTTGCTGCTTCCTGATGAGAACAGGGAGGCGCTGCGAACGCTGCTGTTCTTCTTGCGTGATGTGGTCGCCTGCGTGACCGAAAACCAGATGACTCCAACTAACATCGCCGTCTGCCTGGCGCCATCACTTTTCCACCTCAGCACCCTGAAGAGAGACGCCAACGCGGCCAGGTGAGTCACAGCTCAACAGGTAGGCCGGGTCCTGACGCTACGCTTTGACCTGGAGAATTCAAAGAAAAACGAGTCTCAACTCAGGATTCCTTCTTGGAAAGTCCGGCACGTTCCTCAGCACAGACCAGCAGTGATGTCATTCCAACATGGCCACTCATGCCGTAAAGTCGTTTCTCTATTTATAAATGAACGTCTAGAAGCATTTTCTTTAAACCAATCAGCATTCAGACGCAGAAACAGGTTAAATGTATCAGACTGCGGCAGCTCTGAAAAAACGTCCACAGAGCACAAAACTCAGGTTGTCATGGAGATGCCATGTTGTCTCCACGTTATTTAGCTTCAGAGTTGCAAACAAACATGTTATGTTTTTCCTGTTGTGGCGTGTTTCCGTGTTATATTTGAGAGTTGTATGTTTTGTTTTTTTTTTCTTCCGTGTTTATTGTTTTGTGCTTTTTGTGATTAAATATGAATAAAAAATATTTAAAAATCAAAACAAAAACAACCTCTTCAAATGATGAACATGGCAGCCAAGAGTCGCGTCACGCCGCTTCTCATCTCTCTGAAATGACTTCCTGTGTTTTTTCACATCAACTTAGAATCCTTCATGTTTTGGCAGAACGGCGCCGCCTTCCTGAATCCTCCTTACGTCCTGCAGTCTCTGTTGGTCATCATTCTAGTAAACGACACGAACACGCCACCGTACGCCGGCGCTCAGCATTTTTTTCTGTCGTCTCTCAGGAGAGGAACAAGCTAGTCGACTCTGAATCCCGTGAAACTTCACACCTGACGACCTTTCAGAATATAAATATATAAACTTAAACGTTGATTTAATCTTTCCTCTTTGATTGTAGCTCACGTTAAACCAAACTGTTATTTTATTTTTGGAGGTTGTAGGTGCGATGGAAACGTTTTGCTGCTGAGTTCTGACTTCCTGCAGACGAATGACGTCATCACAGCTCAGATCAGACGCATTTTATTCACTGAACACGTTAACCTGGCCGAGCCGCCGTCTGGCCTGAACTTCACTTCATGAAAAAATGAAAAAATATTCCAGAAGTCGGGTTTTTTTCCCCCCTGAGATTCCTGTCAGGGAGAGGAACGAGAGACTACTCCCTCTTCTTCCTCATCTTCCTCCTCTTCCCCTTTGTTTTCCTTGTCGCCGCTCTCTTCCTTTCTTTACTGACTCCTCTTCTTCGTTTTCCTTCCCTCCGGCTGACAGGAAGTGGCATCAAATCAGCCTGCAGAAACTCGACCCGTCAGAAACCGTGTCAGACTTTCTCCTGGGAATAATAACCTGGAAAACTGACTTCTGTTCTCCTACAGATGGTTCTGCTGAGTTTGCTGCTGGCTGAATCTGTTAAATCTCACCTACACGTGTTGGCTTTGGCCCACAGACTTAGAACCAGATAACTACACGCATGAACAGCCTGATCCACTTCCTTTGTGGGAGACGAGAGGAAACGAGCAACAGAACGTTCCTCACTTCAACTTTTCCTCCTTTATTCATCAGATCTGCTACTCCCACCATCACGTCTGTTTTTATTATAGTTTTTACCGTTTTGTCCTGAAAAGCAAAAATAAAATTCCCGCCAGTAAGTTTCAGTCTAGCTCTTCAGGAATTAAAGTAGAGGATCAGAAATTAGGATTATTGACTATATTCAGGAAAAACAAGTCATTCTTTCTCGTTTTGAGCCTGTTTCCAGTAAAACCTCAGCGAGTCTAAATGACCTGAGCCTGCTGATGACTTCCTGTCTGTTTTTCTAATAACGCATCACACACTTCCTGTTTCTCCAGGAGATTTTTTTTTTAAAGTTTATAAAGGTGGAAAACAACATCATAGTTAAAGTCATTGGCTTTTCTGACGTAAAAATTGAACTAAATTGAGATATGTAAGTGAAGAGTTTGTCTTAGAGATGAAAAATCTTTATTTTTTGTGTTCTGCGTAAATCATTTAACAGCTGCAGAAAGATTTAATAGATATTTTTAGATCTTCGCTGGAGGACGTAGATCTGAGCTGTTTCTGATTGCTTCCTGGTTTGTTTCTGCAGGTTGAGCCACAGGAAGTACAGCCTGGGCCGCCCGGACCAGAGGGACCTGAGTGAGACCCTGGCAGCCACGCAGGGTCTGGCCAGCATGATCAGCGAGGCCCCCAGACTCTTCCAGGTACAAGACAAAACTCAGGGCAAACTTTGCTGCATTTCCCCGCCTGTAGTAAGAACTACAAAACGTCCACTTTATATCCGTTTAACCCTCGAGCCTCAAATATTCTTCTGGAAAATTAAATCTACCCTGAAAGAATTAAGCAAAAAATGTCTAAAATAAATTATAAATGTTGTCACTTTTCTACTTTATTCTAGAATTTTCTGGAAAATGAAGGAAAATCTCCAAAAATCAGCAAACGTGTCAGTGTTTAGACTGCAGAGGATTAAGGATTTAACTTTCTGATGTGTAATGACCTTTACAGCCTGTAGGGGTGCTGGTGTAAAGCCAGTTTATTTATAAGCACATTTAAAACAGCAAAAGTTTATCAAAGTTTATAAAACACAAATACAGATTAATGAAAAAGCAAAAGAAGATAAAAACATGGAGATCAGCCACAGCAAAACAAAACTCAAACGTCAGACGGGTTTAAAAGGCCAAGGAGAAGAAAAATAAAAGAGTTTAGCTGGGACTGACCAGTCTGGACTCAGAACAACCTAAAGAGAACCGTAACCACCTAAAAACACACAGCAAAACCTGAAAATCAATCCTACAACAAGCAGGAAGCCAAGAGGAGAATGTGTCAGCAACGGCTGAGATGATTGGCTGAATCAAGCTGAGACGAAACGAAGGCGTGAATGAACATCAAAATCATTAAAAGAGAGAAAAACTGAGCAGAAAGAAGCAGAAAACTGAATTTATTTGAATTTGAATTTTTTTGAAGAATCTTCTTAAAGGTAAAGAATTCTGTGCAGGACTGAAACTCACCGATAGTTCTTCTAGCTTCCAGATTTCTGGCCCGGCCAGCGTCTGAGCGCCGCTGAGAGCTGGCTGTGCGGGGCGGAGGGTGAGGGCGGAGCCAAGGACGAGCAGGAGGAGGAGTTAAGGAGGCTGCAGCTGCAAACTCAGCACCTCCTGCAGGAGGTCAGGGAGAAAAGCCGAGGCTGGCAGAGCGTCGCCGCTCCAGAGCAGGTGGAGCTCGCCTTCAAGAAGGTGAGGAAGGAGGAGGACGAGATGATGTTGAGAAGAAGGACGGCTGATAGAATAGCTGTGTCTGCAGGNCCTTCAAGAAGGTGAGGAAGGAGGAGGACGAGATGATGTTGAGAAGAAGGATGGCTGATAGAATAGCTGTGTCTGCAGGTGGATGATGGCTGCCTGCTGTGGATGTGGCGTGGCTCTGTGGACGTGGACGCTCCTCAGAAGGAGCTGCTGCACCGGCTGCTGAGGGAGCGACAGCTGTGGGAGGCGAACCTGCGGCACGCCGCCGTGATCCAGAGCTTAACCCCGGACGCCGAAGTCTACCGCTACGTCCTCCAGAGCCGCAGCCACAGCCTGGGCTCCCGGGCCCTACAGGAGCACCTGGTGATCAGGTAACGAGGCATGATGGGAATCAGGCTGAGTACGACAGAATGGAGAGGAGACAGGAAACCATAGTCCCAGTCGATACATTAGGTTTAGCATCAATACATTAGCTTTAGTGTTGATGGATTAGGTTTAGCGTTGATGGATTAGCATTAATAGGTTAAGTTTAGCATCAATAGATTATGTTTAACATTGACAGATTAGTTTTAGCATTGATGGATTACGGAAGTATTAGCATATAGCATTGATAAGTGAATCTCCTCCTCTCTGCAGGTGTTGGCACGCAGACTCGTCCTCAGGTTCTCTGTATCTGTCCTCCATTTCCACGCAGCATCACGACGTGCCGCTGGACAGCGTCAGAGTCCACGTCCACGCGTGCCTCTACCTGCTGGAGCCCACCAGCGCCAGGAAGACCCGACTCACCCACATCTGTCGCACCGACACCAGGTACCGGGGGGNGGGGGGGGGGGGGGCTTTTCATTTTCATGTTTACTTAGAGTTTGATTTTACATTATTTGGTAATTTACTGGAGTATTTCCTTTTCTTCTGCTACGTTTCTATGACGATTGCAGTTGCTTATTCTGCAAAATTATATCTGACATAAATATGTCTGCAGAAATCACGTTTCAGCTTGATGTCAGAATGCCACTGAGTCTGCAGAGTAACAGCCATCAGAGGAAGGAAGAGGAAACGTCTCCGAGCGGAAAGAAAATGAAAGTAAAAGTAGGTTTTGCTCACAGCGTCTTTTTTTTTTTGGTTTGTTCTGCAGAGGACGCTCTCAGGAATGGCACAGGAACGTCAGCGGACATCTTCTGGCCTCCGAGCTGCTGCTGATCAGAGAATCCTTCAGACCCGATTAATCAAACTCCGCCCACGGACCAAAATGCTCCACTAATCTGGAGGACTTTTCTCCGAGTTTTAAAACTGAAACTTCCGATCCGGAGCAAACAGGAAGGTCATTTTTGAGGACTTTCCTATAAACGTCCCGTCTCTGCAGCTTGTTTTAGAATTCCATGTTTCCCTTTTTGTGGGTGACCTTGTGTTTTGCCGGCGGCCTTGAATCTCCTGCTGAGCCTGTTACGCTTCACAGGCAAACGCACCAAAAAACATGCAAACCACGGCAACTTCCAGACGACTTTGTGATGAGACGGGAAAACCGAAGCCTGGCAAGATTACTGAGACGGAGCCAGAGCATATATGTCCCCGTGAATTTTTATTTAATCCTGTTTATTAATATCTGTTAATAAAGAGGTAAGAATCTCACAGGAAAGCAGTATTTGTCCAGCAGATGGCGCTCACGTGTCCCTTGGTTTTGAATGTAATTTAGGGATTTTGGCTCGACTTTTCCAAACATCGTCTCATATTTCATCTTTAATTTTCAGTGAATTCAAACTAATAACCAACAATAATCTCACTGTTAGGACTAACGAACCAGATTGACTTGACATTTTTCTGCATCAGCATCGGCGACGTGCGAACTCATCGCCATGACAACCGTCTCTTCATCACGTGTGTCACTGCCAATGCTCTAATTCGTTCACGGACGGAACACGTGTGACAGGTCAAAGAAAAGAGACAAAGAGTGAAATAAATCTACCTCCACACGCAACAGACATGACGTGTTCACACTAACACGTTACACACGTTAAAAAGACTCAGATTAAAGGAATAAATAGATTTTTTTAAATGTTATTATGTATTATAATTAGAATACAATCAGCATGAATCAAACTGAATGACAGACTGAAATTATTGGATCTGAACTTCAGATTTATGCAGGTGTGTGTAAACGTTACACGTGTAACGTTCACACGTGTAACGTTGGACATTTGGCAGATTCTCCTCATCCTCCTGTTACACGATACAGCAAATATATTTGGTGAAACTGTCCACATTTCTCTTACTCGCATTTTAGCCTTAAAAAAAAAAAAAAAAAAAANAAAAAAAAAAAAAAAAAAAGGCAGCATGCTTGTAACCACAGCAACACGTGACAGCACAGATTCCTCTGTGAGCTCCAACACGACTTCCTGTTTAGTGTCTGTATTTATTCCTGAACGACTGTTTCTCCAGTTTGAGTCATTTTTGAAGCTTCCTACACGATAATCTCCTTATCAGGCATTTTTGTCTGTTTTTGTCCTTAAATTCTTATTTTCTGAAGTAAAACTGACGTGAGATTTGTGCAGCAACACGAGCTGAAACACATTTAGTTTTTTTCACTTTGAGGAAATCAGACGTGAGAATTTATGTAAACATGTAAATGTAGAAGGATCAACTAAATCAATTTATCATGTTTGAGATTATTTATCTAAATATACATCGATATACAAATGTGTTCTGTCTGGATGTTAATTTAATTTCTGTTTTCTGTGTGAAATCTAAATTTATCAGCAATAAAGATTTCATTAAAAGGATTTTCTCCGTTTGTCTTGTCTTTTCTTGGACTCAAACAGATTTTAATGAATCTCAGACTTATTTTCATATTCTGCTTATTTCCTTTTTCTGTTACTCTGCCTTTTCCAGCATCACCCTTATCTGCAGGAAAATTAAAGGGTGGTTTTCCATGTTTGACCACAATAAAAAAAAAATCCATGTCACATTACTGACAACCATTTTCACTTCCTATACTCTTACTATACACTTACTGTAGTCTTACTATACACTTGCTATAGTCTTAGTATACACTTGCTAGAGTCTTACTATAATCGTACTATACACTTGCTANATACACTTGCTATAGTCTTAGTATACACTTGCTAGAGTCTTACTATAATCGTACTATACACTTGCTACAGTCTTACTATAGCCTTACTATAAACTTGCTATAGTCTTACTATACACTTGCTATAGTCTTACTATAATCGTACTATACACTTGCTATATTCTTACTATACACTTGCTATAGCCTTACTATACATTTGCTATAGTCTTACTATAGCCTTACTATATTCTTACTATACACTTGCTATAGCCTTACTATACATTTGCTATAGTCTTACTATACACTTGCGNTACACTTGCTATAGCCTTACTATACACTTGCTATAGTCTTACTATAGTCTTCCTATACACTTGCTATAGTCTTACTATAGTCTTCCTATACACTTGCTATAGCCTTGCTATAGTCTTGCTATACACTTGCTATAGTCTTGCTATACACTTGCTATAGTCTTATTATAGTCTTGCTATACACTTG
>VXCM01009417.1:0-13244 GCA_014773175.1 Lucifuga dentata | reverse complement strand
CTTTGGGAAATGATTGTCAGTAACGTAATATGTATGAAAACTGAATATATTAGGCTCAAACATGCAGAATGGGTGGTATGGTCCTTTAAAGCTCAGAGATCCAAACATCAGTCTTTTTTCTCTTGGTTATTCTGCTGTTTTTGCTGTAACTTTGTAAGTGCTGGTGTTTGCGTGTCGTGTTTTACGTCTGTTTTTCATATGCAGATGCTGAGGATTTTGACTTATGATAATGACAGGATGTTTTACGGTGTTGTGTTCTGTGTCTTTCAGCTCTTCCGGCCTGCTCAGGTACAGTTTGTGACGAGGCAAAGCCACTGAAGGGTAATTCTACTTCCTCCAGTCTTCAAACATTCATGAATTTTGTGTAGTTGATGAATTTTGATCAATACTGATGTTTTTTGTTTTTTTTTAAGTTGTTAAAAATAGAAATTTGAGGTACACTTAAAAATGAATCACCATACAGATCTGATGGATAATCCTGGCTTTATTCAGACTTTTCACCAAACCAAAATAAAGTTTGTAAAGAGGGGAAGATTTTTAAGGTTTTCTAGGCTTTTTATGGGTCCCAAGACAAATCCCATCTCCCTGTTCCTGTGTTTTATAAAAGAAATGTTACCACTAATTAGTTTAGTTTAGTTTATTTACACATACAAAAAAAATAAAAAATACAAAATTACATAAGCAAAAAAGGGAATGTGACGGAGAAAATGCAAAAAAAAAAAAAAAAAANAAAAAAAAAAAAAAAAAAAACCCTCAATGGGCATATACGAGGCAATTCTCCAGAACACACGTCACTATTTATTTATAGAACAATATGAAAAAGAAAATAAGAAAAAAGAAAAATACTTGATAAAATAAAATAATGAAAAAAAAACACATTTGAAGTTTTTAGAATAACTCTGGCAAAATACAGACTCAGATGGCAATATACATGAAAAAAAGGAAATCAGAGTAAAAATCCATAAGGATAATAATATTGTTGAGAAGGAAATAATCCTTTTATATCTTAGAGAAGCCAAATTAATGAAGTTAGAGGATAGAGAATTCAAGTTTCCACTTGTGCTCAGGCCTCAAAAACAATCAGTCAGCATTTCAGAGTCAGCATTTTTGTTACAGTAATTTTTCAATGTGCAAACATGCAGGAGAATCATCTGTACTAAAAGTTTCTGTAAGGCCCAAAGATGACACTCATCTAACGCAGAATACTTAGTTTGTTTATTCATTAATGCAGCTGCAACCACACAAAGTCAATGCAGCAGCATGTCAGCGTGTTTTATAGAAGAGGAGGATGGAACTTGCAGAATATTTGGCTTCAACAGTACAAAAGTAAAACTAAAAGTCAACTAAAATACCTTATATACTCGAGTATAAGTCAAGTTTGTTTTATTACCAAATGTCACAAAGCAAATCGGGGGTCAGCTTTTCACGAGAAATTCAGATTTGATCCCAGAGAAGGAAATTTCCAGGTGTGGAAATACTACCATTACCACTACCCATGAAAATAGTTTAAATCATACCTTAGAATGAGATATTTCCTGACTCAACATCTGATCCAGCCAGTAAGCTCTGCTGTGATTGGTCAGTTACGGTAATCAGCTGCTGAAATAAATATCATGTTTACCGGTTCGTGGATTATTTTCAGAAAATCACAGGAATACTATGACAATACCCAGAAAAACTAATAAACTGATGGAACAACATCAGGGGGTTAGGGTTATACTGGAGTATAAACGGTAAGTAAAAGCTGTGTCTTCCTGCCAGCAGAAACAACATACCATGCGCTGGAGGAGGGAGGCATCGTGGAGTACTGCACCACCACCGTAAGCGACGCCACAGTGCCCACAGTGGTGGCAGCCGTGGAGACTCCGGTGGAGATGATTGCCTCGTCCTCCGCCTCCCCAACGCCGCCGCAGGGTCACGCCAAACCTCAGGAGCTGAAGAGCCGCATCGCTCTCAACTCGGCACGCTTGCTGCAGGAGCAGCGTGTCACCAACGTGCACATCCGACAGATCGCTCAGCACCTGGAGGGCCAGAATGAGCTGCTGCAGATGATGCGGCGTTCCCAGGAGGCACAGGCGTACGCGCAGGAACGGCAGGCGCAGGCGCTGGAGGGCACGCAGGCCGCCATGCTGGCATTAGTGCAGATGCTCAGACCTGCCCTCAAAGACCTGCGCAAGTTCCTGCAGAACGGAACCGAGGTCACGAACTCTAGCACCACCACAGCGGGGGCCGCTGCCGCCGCCGCAGACGGCTCAGGAACAGAGGACCAGATCAGGTCCAAAACCCCACCCCCACCGCCACAGCAAGCTGACGAGACGCAATAGACACCATGTGTGTGTGTGTGAGACAATGCCATCTGTCTGCATTGCACAAAGATGAGTTTACTCTCGTCCACACACACACACACACACACACACACACACATAGGTGAAGCATTGCCTTAGTGAGAACATGTACAGAATGTTGCGTTTAATGACTTCAGAATCAGTCTTGGAAATGTTGAGAGCATCATTTCTACTTTTTGACTATTTGTCTTCATCAGACAGTTTTCAATTATAGGATTTGTACGTTAACTTTTTTTAACTTGTCTCTTGCTTACGACGGCGTATTAGGGCCATATAAGATGAAAAGAAAACGAGGGGGGATTATTTCAAGTTTTAAAACTCACAAATTTGCCAGTTTTAAAACTCGAAAATTTGTCAGTTTTAAAAGTCTACATGCTTATGATAATTTAATGATTTTGCACTAAAAGCACAAGTATTTCTTTATTGCTAAATCTGATGGAAAAGTATAATTTAATAAGGTCATGTACTCACAAAAAAATCGCAAATCTGCCAGTTTAAAAATTTTGAGAACTCAAAATAATCCCCCCCAACCACCCTCGTGTTTTTTTCCCATCCTATATGCTGTTGTACTTGTTTATACTTGCACAGAAGCAAGAGATAAGACTTCATCCTGATACGAGCGAAACGTTTGATGCTTAGATTCTGCAGCAGAATGAGGACTTCTGAGGCTGCAGTCTTTAGTTTTCACGTTTCCTCAGTAAAAACCAAGAAACACAGCATCAGGAGATCAGCGCGTCAGCACCACTCCAGCATTTCCTGATTTCTCACACCGTTCATGTAATTTTAGAACTTAGATTAACTCTTTAATCTAAGTTCCATTCCCAGTTGTGGAATTCTAGAAATTCCAGATCTGGGTCACACAGAATTCACAGAAATGTGTGATAATTTTTTAAGACATCCTTTTTTTTAAAAAATACAGAAAGGCTCTTTTAGTATGAGAACTCAAAACTTTAGGTAGTAAAACAAGAAGCAATGAACATCAGGATGTAAATTAGACAAAATCAGATCTGTCAGTCCCTTTGTAAAGGCACATAACGTGAAATGAGCTTTTTAAAGGACGGCATCGTTTAAAGGTTTTTCTGCATTCATAGATGGATGATACACTATGCGGGTTTGCTGATAGGTATCAGCTGAAGTTTGTAGAAAAGTCTTCATTAGGACTCATCTGAACTCAGACCAGAAAACATCCTGACACTGCGGTTTGATTTGTCCCTGTATCATCAAAATGCCGTATTTTTTTATAAAAGCACAATCATTAAAAAATCTAAACAGAAGCACGTATTTTATTAAAGATGGATAGAAAAAATGTCAAAGCTAATGATGAGTTTTCAATACTAAAATTGTATCTTGAAATCCTGTAACAGTTTTTTGGGTTATTTTTCTATATATTTGTAAGTACATTTGTAAAAAACAAACTAAAACCAAGTCAGTTTATCATTATAATGCAAAAATTTGATCCATTTAACTTTGTAAGTTTTAACAAGTTTTGTGTACTAATGACATATCTTTTATTTTATTACTACAAACCAAATTCTGTTTTACTAAGAAACTTGTCATTAGAACAATATACCAGCTATCTTGTTTTAAAAAGAAACTTTCTCCTCATCACCCAAGACACACATTTTCAGTTATAAGTTATGAAATTATCTCGTTAAAACAAGAAATGTTTTGTATTATAACATTTTAAAGGACCATTCCAGCCATTTTCCATGTTTGAGCCTAATATATTTAATTTTCATACACGTAACGTTACTGACAATCATTTCCCAAAGCATACTACTGGAACGGTGAATTAAAAATGTTTTTCCTACCTTCCAGACCTCCATTGGTTTCAGTTCATTCTGCTATTAAAATCAACTTGTTGATACTGTAAACGTTCTTGGGATAGGTAATCCATCATCACCAACAAGATGTGTATTCAGGTTTTTTTAGAAGTTGCGTAATTTTAGTGTTTAAGCTCAATAAAAAGTGTGGAGTGAATGTATGCCTCCACTGGGAAATATAGTCCCAAAAGAAGACCTGTGTTTATGGAAAAATTTAAAGGACCATGACTTCATAAGGCTGTGTAACTATTAGCAGGAGAAACATGGATTTTTAAGGTGGGTGTATCACTTGAATATTTGATTTTGAAAGATTAAGAGATTTTGCAAAATATCAGGAAAACTGAAATACGGTTTTATCCTTTGGGCAATGATTGTCAGTAACGTAACATGTATGAAAACTGAATATATTAGGCTCAAACATGCACAATGGTAGGTATGGTCCTTTAAGTAGCATGTTGGGTCAAATGTAGAAGCAGTTTATCCACAGCAGCAACATGAAAACTTTTTCCCTCTACAGACCAAATTATCATGTTATATTATAATGCAGAATATCTGTGTAATAATAATAAAGTTTTAAAACAGGATATGCTGATATGTTATGACCAGAACATTTTTTTAGTTAAAATGAAACTGACACATAGGAGAACTGAGAAACTATATGTCATTATTACACAAACGCATTTTGCTAAAAACGTGAAAATGGTCTCGTTACAATGACAAAAACTGTTTTTTTTAATTAATTTATTTTTTCATCATGTGGCATGAATTCGCTGCTGTTTTTTTTTCTCTTTTCTGTATTTTTTTTCTTTTTCTATTTTTTTTCTCACTGCAGCAACTCTTTTCCTCTCTGCCACACTTGCACGTCTCTGCTCAGACTTTACAGACGGTCCCTAACTCGCTTGCATACAGAGACGTTCAGGGAGCCTCGGATTATTCAACACCGCGGGAGGAAAAGTCGGTAAAGATGCATTGAAGCTGTACAGATCAGCGGCGTGAACACACACACACACACACTCCAGTTACATCTGCAGCAACACACAGTGACTCGGTTACACCTGCTATGAGGATCACCGGAGCGACGACACGGTAAGATTTACCGGAACTTTCTATAACAGGGCTACCGCTTTTCCGTGGGNACCGGAGCGACGACACGGTAAGATTTACCGGAACTTTCTATAACAGGGCTACCGCTTTTCCGTGGGTGTTTCGGTGTTTGCATGGCAGCTTTCCACGCCGAATGAGTCTGAATAAAAAAGAAAGTAGGAACTTTAGTAACGATCTTCATAGTTTGTTTGTGAAGCCGTGACACGTTCGAACACGGCAGGTTTTTTACCTGTGGGAGAAAACACGGAGCACGTGATTAAAACCACGCAGACCTTTAAAACATACTTTAATATGTATTAAACGTTTGACTATCAGCCGGAATAGTTGACCTTTTGCTCCGCTACATAACAGCTGTTTTTATGAGGTATTTGTAATTTTTGTCGTGTATGTTAAATATGATATAAATATCAGGTAAAAATACGGAATCTTTGACTTTTCAGGAGAAAAATAGCCTTGTTTTATCTTAAACCTGAGTTTCTGTCCTTTATTCCTTCTTTCCTTCCTTCTTTCCTTTTGCTTTCTCTGTCCTTCTTTCTTGCCTGATAGCTTTCCTTCTTTCCTTCATCAGCTGATCTGAAAGTGACAATCTGATGAACAGGAACACATGATTTTTATTAAACTACTCTTTTAATTAATTGTAGGTAATTCTGTTCATCCTAAGCTTTACTCCAGTAGAATTTTGAATGTTTTTATTTATTTGATATTTTCCCCTGTGTTATTGATTGATAGTTTTAATTCAGTAGTTTGTTTTTTTTTTATAATAGGATTTGAGTATTTCTTCTGCAAATGTAAAACTTATTTTCTGTTCCAGCTCAGAAACACACTTCAGAAATGATTAACCCAGAAGAAAAGAAGGATTTTCAACTTCCATTTTAAAGCCAAATACAGTGTGTACTTAAAAGAAGAAGAAGAAGTATCTGTGTCCGTCAGGTGTCCCACCTGCACCAGATAAGAAAAATGTCTTTTTTAATAAAGAAGAAGAAGTTCAAGTTTCAGGTGCAGTTCACTCTGGAGGAGCTGACGGCCGTGCCTTTTGTTAACGGAATGCTTTTCTGTAAGATCAGGCTGCTGGATGGAGGAGACTTTGCCATCTTGTCATCCAGGTATTTAGAACAACTTTTTTTTCTCTCATTTTCCCGTCGTAACAAGTCAGGTATGGACGTGACGCCTCTGTTCATGCCTTAGATTAATATTCTTCCAGTTCAGGAACACTGACTTCGTGTTTCTGTGTGTTGATATTGCTTTGATTTTCTGAAGGCTGCTATGCACACACACGCACACACACACACACTACAAAGACGTGGATCAGTCACGTCTGTTTGTTGTTAGTTTCCACTTCAGATAAGGCAAGAGTGTAGTGACGCCATGAAACTCGTTGTTTTGTTAAAAAAAAAAAAAAAAAAAACTTCCAGCTACAGATTATATAAAAATTAAAAAAAACAAACAAACCAGAAAACAGCTGCAGATTACATAAAAAAAAATAATAATAAAAAAACAACAGGCTACAGATTACATTAAAAAAATCATCCTGATAGATTCCATTAAAAAAAAAAGAAAAAGTTATTCCACCTTCATTTCTCCAGGGAAACCTGCTCCACCCTCATTCAGTTCACATTAAAGGAGCATACCGTGTTTTTGCATGTTAGAGTCCAATATATACAACCTGCATACATGTTATGTTACTGCTGCCCATTTTCCAAAACTATACTCCAACTATCAGATATTCTACTGGAGCAGCAAATTTTAGAATTGTTTTTCCTACCTTCCAGACAGCCATTGCTTTCCGTTTTTTTTTTTTTCTTCCAGTATGCTATAAAAATGAACTTGTAAGGACTTCAAATGTATTTGAAAGAAATAATTCATCACAGCAAATAAACATGCTGTTATTATTTTATTTACTTTTTGTTGAAGTTATTTAATTTTAATGGTCCAACATGGAGCTACACGGGAGAACATGTATGTCTCTTCAGGGAATATAGTCCCAGGAGGACGGATTTAACTGAGAAATGAAAACAACTGTGCTTTTTAGAATCATGTGTAAGAGCAAGCAGGCAAAACATTGACTTTTAAGGTGAGTGTATCACCTGAACATTTGATTTTGAAAGATTAGGGGATTTGAAAAAATAACATGAGAACTAAAAGAGAATTCTCTGTTTGGGAAAATGGTTGGTAGTAACGTAATGTGTATGCGGATAGTATTTATTGGGCTCAAACATGAAAAATCACTAGTATAGTCCTTTAATAAGAACATTACAGCAAGATATTTGATAACTCCTAAACTCTTGTATTTCTCTTTGAACAATGGGGTCACTGTAAAAACATGTGTAAACATTAAAACCAAATCAGAATACATTTTTTTACATACCAAAATACAGTCATATTTACTTAAAGGACCATACTACACATTTTGCATGTTTGAGCATGTGTATTCAGTTTTCATACATGTTACGTTACTGACAATCATTTCCCAAAGGATAAAACCGTATTTCAGCTTTCCTGATATTTTGCTAAATCTCTTAATCTTTCAAAATCAAATATTCAAGTGATACACCCACCTTAAAAATCCATGTTTCTCCTGCTAATAGTTACACAGCCTTATGAAGTCATGGTCCTTTCTATTTTTCCATAAACGCAGGTCTTTTTTTGGGACTATATTCCCTGGTGGAGGCATACATTCACTCCACGCTTTTTATTGAGCTTAAACACTAAAATTACATAACTTCTAAAAAAACCTGAATACACGTCTTGTTGGTGATGATGGATTACCTATCCCAAGAACGTTTACAGTATCAACAAGTTGATTTTAATAGCAGAATGAACTGAAACCAATGGAGGTCTGGAAGGTAGGAAAAACATTTTTAATTCACCGTTCCAGTAGTATGCTTTGGAAATGATTGTCAGTAACGTTACATGTATGAAAATTGAATATATTAGGCTCAAACATGCAAAATGGTGGTATGGTCCTTTAATTTTACTGGTCCAACATGGAGCTGCATGGAAGACAGTGTATGTCTCTGCCAGGGAAAAGTGTAATAGTGTGAGGTGGTATTTATTGGACTTAAACATGCAAAATCACCGACATGGTCCTTTAAGACACAAGAGAACACACTTCCGGGGAGAGATGTAAGGGTGCACCTTAGCATATAAAGAGTTAAAGTTTCCTGCACGTAGATGGAGGCAGAGTAAAATCTGAGATCTTGCTGCATGAAGTCAGATCATGGTATCAGCGCTGTGCGTTGTGACCTTCCTACATGGCGTCACTTCACGTGCACTGCTTGCATACTGTAAAACACACCACTGTCGTACAGTGGTGTGTTTGTTGGGCTGTAAGGAAAGAAGTGGCAGAACCTGTCTGACGGTTTGTGCTCCGTCAGCCTGCAGGCTGTTTGACGAGCTGTAAACTGCAGCTCACCTTTCTGATCCGTGCCGTGGGAAAAATCCCTCAGCCAATTCTGCTTCCGCTGAGGAAAAAAAAAAGGCTGAAGATACTGGAATAGTTCTATATTACAAACCCATCAGAAACATGAAAAGTAGGAACCACAGTAAAAGTTCTGTTTTGTTTAATCAAATAGAATAGAATAGAACTTTATTGTCTAGCAGTGACAGGATGATCAGCTTTGGTCTCACTAAGCATCAGGATCCTGTTTTAGTTTGCTGAAGTCAGATGTAAAGACCAGACAAACATTTACACGCACAGTACAACTTTGAATATACTCTGATTAAAGCAGTAAGGACTGTTTGCCATTGAAATTTGCTTAAATGAATTCATACTTACTCTAAGTAACAGATTAAAGGACCATACCACCCATTTTGCATGTTTGAGCCTAATTTATTCAGTTTTCATACATGTTACATTACTGACAATCATTTCCCAAAGGATAAAACTGTATTTCAGCNATATTCAAGTGACACACCCACCTTAAAAATCCATGTTTCTCCTGCTAATAGTTACACAGCCTTATGAAGTCACGGTCTCTAAGTCTTTAGAGTCCTGGTGCTCCCAGTCTTACTCTGTGTGTGAGACATTCACTCCACTCTTTTTATTGAGCTTAAACGCTAAAATTAAACAACTTCTTAAAAAACCTGAATACACGTCTTGTTGGTGATGATAGATTACCTATCCCAAGAACGTTTACAGTATCAACAAGTTGATTTTAATAGCAGAATGAACTGAAACCAATGGAGGTCTGGAAGGTAGGAAAAACATTTTTAATTCACCGTTCCAGTAGTATGCTTTGGGAAATGATTGTCAGTAACGTTACATGTATGAAAATTGAATATATTAGGCTCAAACATGCAAAACAGGTGGCATGGTCCTTTAAGTAATAGATTATGAGTCAGTAAATGAATTTATTCAGAGTTGTAAATATTATAATCACAGAAAAACACCTGGTGGATGCTCTTCATACTCTAATTATGCAATGTGTCTGCATATTCAAACCACAGAAGCTATTAATTCCTTCCATGTTACATTGTTATGTTATGTTCCATGTTCCATGTTACTTACATTTATTTTTTGCCTTAATTGCAGTACACTCCAAAAAAAAAAAAAAAAANAAAAAAAAAAAAAAAAAATCACAGTACAATGTAGAAAGACATAAAAATACCAGGATGCCCTTTATCAGTCTGATGACTCAAACGTTGTAAATTTGCTCATAAAAAAGCTGCAGATCAGCTTTCATACATGTAAACTCTGTTCATTTGTGTTTCTGCATCCAGATAGTTTGTACAGGTTGGTCACAGTGGAAGTGTGTGTGTGTGTGTGTGTGTGTGTGATTTAAAAGAAGTTATTTAGCGTTTCTGCATTGGTTAGTGAGGAGCTGCTTTCACTAAGTGCCGCAGCTTCAAAACGTCATCATCGTTCTGATGAAACGAATGAGAGTACCACATCAACATGTTTGAGCTTTTTGTTGTGTTTGTTGGTGTGCACAGCAGTGGTGATAAAAAAAGGCCTGAGGTTCTCTTTAACACACACACACACACACACACGCTTTATGAGCATCAGTTAAAAAGTCCTTGACCCAATTTGACTCCGCCAAAGAGACGAAAAACAAGATATTCTCCAAAGAAAAGAGTTGAAAAGCCTTAAAGTGGTTCTCAAATGTTGTTAAAGGGCCATACCACCTGTTTTGCATGTTTGAACCTAATATATTCAATTTTCATACACATAATGTTACTGACAGTGTTACCAACAAGACGTGTATTCAGGGTTTTTAAGAAGTTATGTAATTTTAGTGTTTAAGCTCACTAAAAAGCGTGGAGTGAATGTATGCCTCCACCAGGGAATATAGTCCCAAAAGAAGACCTGTGTTTATGGAAAAATTTAAAGGACCGTGACTTCATAAGGCTGTGTAACTATTAGCAGGAGAAACATGGATTTTTAAGGTGGGTGTATCACTTGAATATTTGATTTTGAAAGATTAAGAGATTTTGCAAAATATCAGGAAAGCTGAAATACAGTTTTATCCTTTGGGAAATGATTGTCAGTAATGTAACATGTATGAAAACTGAATATATTAGGCTCAAACATGCAAAATGGGTGGTATGGTCCTTTAATGATGTGTCTCAGCAAGTATCATCAAATCTGTCTTATCACGAATAAATGCTTTACATGTGAGCAAAATACATTATGGCTGTATAAAAAAAGAGCTTTTTCTGTAACTGTTCATCAGATAATAAATTCATATATTTTTTCTCTACACACAATAATGGAACGTGATTTAGAGATGATGTAATTTATGTCTCACATTTAAGCTGGTAATTATCACTGGTTTCTACATGTGTTATCAAAATACTGTAATACTTTTGATACTTAAAATTAACAATGGCTCTTAATTAGTTTTCCTCAAGTATTTTTTTTTTCTAATATGCAAATTGTACTTATAAAGAAGTCATTTTTTAAAAGTGAGTTATTTCTACTTTTACTTTTGGGTACTTTATCCAACGCTGTATTTTCTGATAAGGATGTTCAACACAACATGAACAATGTAACACAGAACAATGTAGTAGTGTGATTACACAAGTAATACTGCAGCAACATGAGTCAGAATGAATAAAGTAACACAGCAGAGTTTTTCCTTCAGTAAAAGTAGGAAAAACTAGTAGTAACATCAACTTCTCCACCGAGTACGAGGCAAAAAACAAAATGCAGGTCAGACACTTGAGCAGGTGAAATATCAGACATGTATAAAGTGAGTTAACTCATCTCAGCCATGCAGCAAAATGACGTCTGATTTGCAGAATCTTCACTTTTCTGCCCTCAAACGTAAGTGGAGGTTGGGAAACGAGGCCTGATGGGATTGATGAGGTGAATAAAGAGCAAATGTGAGCTGCACCAACACAGCAGAGTTATCAGGGATCAAAAGCTCACACACACACACACACACACACACACACGCAAATCAGCCTGGTGCCTTTGCTGATAACATACACTGATGTAGGGAGTGTTTGCTGACTAGGTCGTCCAAACAACATGTAATAAACCTGCCAATTCTAATAATAATAAAGATGATTTATAGAGAAATGTGTGTAGTCTGTCAGCACTGTAACTAAACTCTCTCCTCCTCCTCCCTTTAACCCTTACATGCATAGGATGGGTCTTTAGCGACCCGGGACCACGTTACACACCTCTAATTCATTCATTTTTTTCAATTAAGCCCTCAACCCCCGGTATTCATCAAACTATTTGTTTTTAACAGTTTTATAGTTTCAAGTTGTCAAAATTGATGAAAATAATTGTTTTTCTAATGTTTTTTGCTAAAAAGTGTATAGGGTCGCTGCGGACCCTAGGTATGTAATACGTTTTTTTCTTTTTTTTTTTCCTGGTGTACAGGCAGCAGGTAATAGTTGTGTTTTCAGCTGTGGTCCTTAGGTGGCGCTGTAGTATCACTGATATGATGAACAAACACTGAAACTAGCAGGAAGAAGCTGTTTCTGCTGTAACTATGCTGCTAGCTTACTGCTACAGCGAGCTTCATGCAGAGCAGCATGGCTGTGATGATGGATCTATAAGTCACTGTAAAAATATAATATGGCAAATGATGTTTTTTTGTGGGTTTGGTATCGGTCATAAAATGTTCTGAAAAGTTTACAAGCAAAAATATTTCACTTTATAGCTCAATTTGTGTTGCATAAGTTATGGGTCTCTAAGCATGTACTTATGTAGGAATGGATGGAAAACGGTTCATGCATGTAAAGGTTAAATACATTTTTAACATCGTGCAACTGGCTTGAAATGGTTTGGAAAGTGCAAAAGGAACAGCAAAAAAAAAAAAAAAANAAAAAAAAAAAAAAAAAAGAAAAAATGAGAAATGGTAAAGTATGTTTGACAGTTTTTGAAATAACATTCAGGCTCCAAACAGAAAAAAATGAACTGACATACATTCATTTTTTTAAGTTATTTTTTTAATACACTTCATTTTCTAATTGGACTGTGCCATATTATGTCATCCATGATAATACCAGTGTCATTTTTTTATCTGATAAAAATTTATTATATTGACAGTATTGCGGCGTGATGATGTCATAGAGATGTTTTACGTTTCCGCCATTTCGCTGCAAATCCGACAGGAACAAGTTTTGCTGTCCACATGTATCATCCAGCAGAATAAGAGTGGAGCGTCAATAAAACATAGTTTGTGCTTTAACACATCATGAGCATGTTAACAGACTCGACTATCGTTAGCATTTACACTTGATAGCATTACGCTAATGTACCTCACTACCCTTAATTAGGAACCAAACAGCAACATATTTACTACCAAACCTACATGACAAAATAAAACTCAAACTCCTTTACAATATTCAAAATACACACACCTTGTTACCTGTTGGGCCAGTTGTTAATCAAACACACCCAGAGGTGGTGTGTAGAGTAGCCAGAAATTGTATTCAAAAGTATTGTTATTTTATGATAATAGTAACTCAAGTATAAGTAAGAGTAGTCACCAAAATAATGACTTAGTGAGAGTAA
>VXCM01009416.1:0-12969 GCA_014773175.1 Lucifuga dentata | reverse complement strand
ATTGGTATTAGTTATAGTATGTATCGGTTAGCTGGTATTAGTTATAGTATGTACTGGTTAATTGGTTATGAGTTGATAACTTGTTTGTTTCTGCAGCTTGATGCGGACATCGTGCCGAAGACGGCTGAGAACTTCCGTGCCCTCTGCACCGGTGAGAAGGGCTTTGGCTACAAGGGTTCCATTTTCCACCGCGTCATCCCTGACTTCATGTGCCAGGTGAGACGGCCGGCCAGGCTGCGGCAGGAAGTTGGAGAGATGCTGCTGTAGAGTTGTGTGTGTGTGTGTGTGTGTTTTGTTTTTGTTTCTTTAATCTGTCTTTGACGTGCAGGGTGGCGACTTTACCAACCACAATGGAACCGGCGGCAAGTCCATCTACGGCAACAAGTTTGCTGATGAGAACTTCACCCTGAAGCACACCGGCCCCGGCATCCTGTCTATGGCCAACGCCGGCCCCAACACCAACGGATCCCAGTTCTTCATCTGCACAGTAAAGACACAATGGTGAGAGCGAACACGCCAGATGCCATGTCAGAGACCTCTCTAACTTCACATAGATGTTTCTGATTATCTACTCTGAAATGTGCAGATAAACCAGTAGAGCTGGTTATGATCAGAAAGATGAGTTTGGATCCAGCATGGTGCCACTGCGTGAGTAAAACGCCGTAAATGATTAAATCTTGTTTCTGATCCTCAGGCTGGACGGGAAGCACGTGGTTTTTGGCAGAATCGTTGAAGGAATGAATGTGATCAGAGACGTGGAGAAGTGTGGCAGCCAAAGCGGGAAAACATCTGCCAAGATCAGCATTGCTGACTGCGGGCAGTTCTGAGTGGCTTCTTTCAACAGTAGCTCCGCCCCCATCTCCAAGCCCCACCCATAACCCGCCATTCAACATTCCTACTGATGGAGATTAAACCATAGCCCCACCCGTCTGTTTGAGTTCTTCATCTTCTTGTCCAAACCATGTTGCTGCATTTGTGACTTTGCCTTTAAGTTTCTTTTGCATTAACTTTTTCTTTAAGTTCCAACGGCTTTTTTGTTAAGTCAAAAATAAATCATGAAATAAAATGGGAACAGTTGCCTTGGCGATAGAAACTTGTGTGCTTTATGTGGTGTTTATGGCTGCAGTTTCAAACCCGTTAAGACATTCTAACGTCTGACGACAGTTACAAGCTTCACGTGTGCAATTTAACACGGGTGTACCTGATAAATTGGTCAGAGTATTGCCTGAAATAGAAATCTGAGAAGGTAACACACACACACACACTGCAACACTACACACTGACACACTAGCACACACCCATTGTAACACACTGGTGTGACGTAAAGCCGTTCCGCAAGTCTGCGCTGAGAGTTGCCGCTGCTCTCCAGCAGAGGGCGCTGTCTGACTTACATCAGGTCATACAGACACAAACGTCTGAAGAAAAACTTTTTATAAAGATATTAAGCTAACACTTTCCAAAACAAAGTGATAGTTTTTCTGGTAAAAACAGCTTCTCAGGTAAACCACTTTCATGACTTTTTATAAAATCTGATTTGGCAAAATAAATAACAGTTAGTTTTCATCAGATAATTTGTCATGAAGAGCCACAACAGAAAATGTTTTACATGAATAAAATTTAAATTATAAAATAAAATCACAAATTTTTACATGAGTGCACTTTACTTTGCATGAATAAAAGACACGTTTGCATTGTGTAACTTTATTCAAACTAGCATGAAGAATGTGGAGCAGTGCATGCTGGGAATATGCTAATGACGTCTGAGGCCAAAACTGCAACAATACAATCAACAATTTACATTATAAATAAATATTTTATATGAACACTGTGATGTACAGAAAAAGTAAAGTGAAGCTAATAGGTCAAATAAATATAAATTAAAGATGCTTCAACACTATTTAATGTTAGAGGAAGTGATGTCACCGTAAGAAGATTTTTGTTGAAGTTTGAACATAAGGCTGATTATTAAAATGCTGTTTCATCAGCAGTTTTTTTATGCCTAAATTGTTCTTCTGAGTGTAAAAGTGAGGAATTGTACAAAGAATAAATGTCTCATGTTAAAAGTTAGATTTTTCATTTTAAAATAATGAAGTTTGACTGCAGACTTTAGCTACCAAAATGAAAAAAAAAAAAAATTAAGCTACTGATCAAAGCCAAAATATTGATATTTACAGTCTATTGGACTCAGAACTCAGAAAGTTCCAGGACGATGCTTCTGCTGAGAAACACGGACATGAAGGACCAACATGAATGATTTCTGCATGATAACCGAAGAGAAACCATGTATAAAGTCAAATGTTCATCTTTGCTGATAAACTTTTAAAAGCTGTACAATATCAAAAACTTCAAAAGTACAAAATGCTGCAAAGGGAAATGAGTGGTGGTCCGGTGACATCAGATGTGTTTGGGTCAGAGGTCAGGACGTTTCTGAGCTGAAGGAGTTTTTGGCGGTCAGGTTTTTCTGAGTTCTGAGCACATGAAGTATTCACGTTGCCTTCGAGTTCCCTCGGAACTCAGATTTTTCTGACCCACTATTTGGCAAAATGTGCTGGAACGGCATTTGAAGTCGGAGCTCCGGCTGGGAAACTCAGACAAAATGATCCGACTTACCGAGTATGACGTCACTCAACATGGCGGCGCCGTGGAAGCGAGCTTTGTGATCAGCTAACAGGCGCATAAAGTATTTTTTCTTGTGAGACACTGAAATAAAAAGGTCAATCGTCATGGTAACTATCTACAGTGTATAATAACTGTTTGCTATTGATGCGTAAATGTAAATAATTTCAGAATATTACTTCTCTGCACAAATGTTTAATACTGTGATTAATATCANATGTAAATAATTTCAGAATATTACTTCTCTGCACAAATGTTTAATACTGTGATTAATATCATTAAAATAACAAACAGTCCTGTAGCCTAACTTTACTTTAGTTAGTATTTATTACTACGTTTATTTAATCTGACGGGATTTATTGGCGTTGAGACATGATGTTTTGGTTAAATTTGGCTGGAATGGTTTGAGGTCGGAAGTCGGAACTTCTGACTGGGAAAAATCCGACTTCCGAGGGAACTCGAATGCAGCATCAGACCTCCAGGACGTGCTACCATTGTGACGACGCACAAATTAAATGTGCTGTCCTGCTCTCTGCTCAGGCCAAACTTTACATTTCTGCCTCACCAGTGGTCAGGATGTAAGAACAGCATGAATTTTTTGTCCGTTCAGCAGTTTTCCTTTCTGCTCAGCGTCACAGCTCACATAAGATGCTCCAGAGTTAACAGCCTCTCTCAGCCGTCCTCCTCTTCTTCCCAGAATGCCGTGTTTTCCTCTGGCCGTGGCTCTGGGGGCGGGGCAGACACACCCCCTGGGCCTTGGCTCTGCCGGGCTCAGCGGTGGCGGTGCAGGAGAGTCCGGCGCCGCAGCCGCAGCGGCCCAGGTTGCGTCTGAGTTTGGTGGGCGCTCTGAGCAGGCAGGCCTCGCCCTCCGCCGGGATCCTCTGGCAGCGTTTACCTGTCAGGTAACGCACGCAGCACAGACCGGCCGCACAGTCGCCGGAGCGCACGCAGCCGGACATCTCTGCTGCTGTAACACGCAAACACAAGTACAAACAGAAATGTGTTTCCTACATTTGGACACGCAGAACACAGAATTTTAAGGTGGATGTATCACCTGAACATTTAATTTTGAAAGATTAGGAGATTTGGCAAAATAACAGGAAACTAAAAATCCTCTTTTACGTTTTGGAAAATGGTTGGTAGTAACATGCAGGTACGCAGGTTGTATTTATTAGGCCCAAACATGTAAAATCAGTGGTATGGTCCTTTAATATTTACATATTAGTTTATTTTAAAACTTTTCCTCCTCTGCATCAGAACCTCAACTCAGAGACTTTAGATGGCGCTGACACATTTCTTTCTTTCTTTCTTTCAGACTTACCTTTTGTGCTGTTGAAGCCAGTGTTGCTCTGTCTGTCTGTCTCTCTGTCTCTCTGTCTGTCTGTCTCTCTGTCTCTCTGTCTGTCTGTCTGTCTGTCCTGAGAAGACGATCCTCTCCTCTGAGCCCTGTTGCTGCATCCACCGCTCTGATAGACAGATAGACAGAGAGAGAGAGAGAGAGAGAGAGAAACAATCGATTTAATGGACAACCATCATGGAAAACCTCTATGAAACAGACCGTTTGACTGATGTTACCAGAAAATAGGATAGTTTAAGAAGGGGGCGGGGCTTCTCTCTATATGGCGAACTGCAATACCTAAAACTTTCTAGCTAGGCTCACTACTTATCAATCAACCCTCATAAAACTCACAGCACCTTTGGTACCACCGTTAGAATCACTGAGCTGAAATAAATAACAGCACTTTACTAAAAGTTTTTCATTGTGGGCCAGGCTCAGAACTTATCAATCAACCTGATATTGCTTTACTTTGATTACTTTGCGCAAGTATTTATACTGTATTGTACTGTAGGTTATGTGTTTGATTGTTTTACATGTTTATAAACGTGTATAATTTATAATTTATGTATTTTAATATTGTAGGTTTATTTCTGTAAAACTTCATCCAAACTTCGCTAATTAGCTTTAGCTAAAAATGCTATGTGGCATTTGTTTATCCTACGTCATCAGTCCCTGATATTTATATATGTCAAATAAACATTTAAATATGTGAGGTATTTGCGCACACACATATATACACACGCGCGCACGCACGCTGACCATAGGGATGTAGCAGTCCGGTGGGGGACACGCTGACGTTGTTTGTTGACGGGAATTGAAGGATGTCTCGGTCCTACGGTGCGCAGTCCGTGCTGCTGGGTTTCCATGGGAACGGACCTGACGGACAGATCAAAGTGATCACAATGATGGAGGGGGAGGAGTTAAATTAAAAATGCTTCCTGATGTCAGAATGCACTAACAATAACAATATGTCGTAATAGCAATACTACCACTGCTACTGCTAACATAGCTAACACTGCAAATACTACTGCTAACATATCTAACATAGCTTACACTGCTAACATAGCTAACACCGCTACCACCACGAATAGCACTGCTAGCATAATGTAAAACATGCCACCAACATTAAAAACCACATTGGCGGTATTTATCAGTGTATAGGGTCTATCTAACCAACGTCTCTAGAACCCGTCATGTATGAAGTTTATATTCAGCAGGTTTATTCTCAGGACCCAGGGACGTGCAGCGTCACGCGTGAAGTTGTTTGGATGAACAGTTCTTAAAATGAGTTGTGCCGGTAAAAAGTAGTCCGTGCGGCAGGATACGCTCCGGGTGCGGCGGCATACGCTCCGGTCCAGTGCCACGGTCTCACCGCGACCCCGTACAGCAAACTAAGCTAGCTAGTTAGCTCAGAGGACACGCAGAAGCAGTTTGAGAAGTTGAAGTTGTTTTGACGGACATGCAGGTAAAAAGTCGTTATGTTTCACTATGCTAGAAGATCACTGGAGCTAACAGTAGCTAACAGTGCTACCAGGACGTAATGCTACTGTTAGCAAACCACAACAGCTAGCATTGCTAACCTATGATAGCCATCCTGCTACTGTTAGCCACCAAACAAAACTACGCTAACATGATATTATCTATACTAACATGACACTAACATGATATTATCATATTATTACTATCTAGTTACAGATCAGTAGTTAGTTGTTGAACATGAATGGAAACGGAGTTAGAGAGTTTATGAAGCTCTAGCTTTGTATGAAGGGAAAAGCAGCGCTCACCGTAAAGTCCGGCACGTTTTCGCTCGCACTCGGTACTGTAATAACGGTATCAGTATTACAGTAATACTGGTATTTATCAGTATTACAGTACTACACCACAGCAGATAAAAGGCACAAGAACTTGACCATACCGGTGGTTTTACATGTTTGTGTCATGAGTGTACCAGCCGTCACACCTGAGCTTCTCATTCTGACTCAATCACATGATCTCCTCACCTGTTTCCAATCCCTGTCAGTCACCTGACTTTTACACCTGGTCTCCATCCCATTGTCAGTGTGTGTGTGTGCGTTACTGTGTAGGAGTTCATTCCCCTTGTTCTCTGCCAGATCGTCTGTTTTGTTCAGAGCCGTTTTCCTGTTAGCCTGTTTTCCAGCTAATGCTAATGCTAATGTATCCTGACCTCGACCTGTTCTTCAGGTTTTGAGATGTTGACTATTTTCCTATTCTGAACTCTAAAAAGAAGAATTCAGGAATTTCCAGTGTTATCAGTATTATTCCAGATTTTCAGGATTATTCCCAACATTTCACAGACTTTTCCAAGAAATTCCTGATTTATCCTGACTTTTCAGATTATTTTTGACTTTTCACTGCTTTTCCTGACTTTATTTTCGAAATTATTTCTGATTTTAAAGGGTTATTCCTGATTTTCTGGGATATCTACAAAATTTTGTGATTATTTCTAACTTTTCCAGATAATATCTGATTTTTGCAGCTCAATATTTAAATAAATCCATACAGAAATATAAAAAAAACAGTACAAAGAGACATCAACATTTCAGTTGACCTTTGACCTCACCGGCCACTCAGAGCTCTGCAGGTTCGTCTCTTTGGAGGATCTGATGGTGTTGGAATCCAGAGCCGCACAGCAGGAGACCAGAGACCACAACAGCAAGACCAGCCACGTCTGCATCCTCAGCCTCCAATCAATCAGTCAAATGATCAGTCGCTCCTCTGTTGACTCCTCAGGTCTGGTTCCTCCTTTTCCTGGATTGTGCAGGTAATTTACAAATAATCCACTTTTAATCTGGTTATTTTCCAGATTTCACAGCTTTTGACTGATTTCTAATAATTAGAACTTTTTGTTTAAACGTGTTGAAAGATTAAATCCTGAATCAGACTTCCTGCTGCTGCCTTCAGGTGCCTTTCTTTTCCTCCTCCTCCTCTGCACCTCCTTTTATACCGTCCCGCTGTCTGATCCGCCGCCTCCTTTTAACTGCTCCACTCCTCTCAGAAGTCGTGACGGTGCGTTTGAAGCCGACCGCATGAGTCGGAGAAGACAGCGCCGCCTTCGCTTCCTTCCTGCAGAGCCTCCGGCCCGAAGACGAGCTGGGAGTGTTTGATACTCGAAACCGCACAAACCNTCCTGCAGAGCCTCCGGCCCGAAGACGAGCTGGGAGTGTTTGATACTCGAAACCGCACAAACCACCGAGAGACTTCCAAACACACCTGCAGACACCAGACACCCAGCTGTCTGCAGGTGTGTTTCATCCTGTGTGTGTGTGTGTGTGTGTGTGTGTGTGTGGTTTGACTTAATGTGGTTCTAATGTTCAGATAAAGACTCATTAGAGTTGAAGCTGTGTGTGTTTACAGTCGATTAAAGATGATTGACACAAACATGAATCATCTCAGCAACAAGTTCCTGCAGCGTTCCCTCAGGGTTCTGTTTTGGTTGTTATGACAACGTAATTATCTCCAAAGTTCTCTGTTTGCTAACAGCTAACGTTCCTGTAACTTTCCCATTTGGTATCTTTGAAAAAAAAAAAAACCTTCCAGATGATTCCGGCTGGTTTGTTGGTTCCCGAAGGGTTCTGTGTTGTGTTCCCTGAAGGGTTCCATGCTGTGTTCCCTGATGGTTCTGTTAAGGAACATCCTGAAGTGTGTTTTACCTAAAGAACGTTCCAGAGTTTTCTTTAGCGAATGTTCCTAAAAGTTTAGAATGTAAACTGCCAACATTCCTTCTAAAGAACCTTCCAGGAACGTTGGGTTTGGTTTATTGAATGTTACCATGGTTACCGTGTAACCTTCCTTCATGTATGTGGTTATTACTCTCAAAGAAAGTTCTGTGAACCTTTACAGAACCTCTGGAGAACCTTCCCTTTTTGCTTCTATTAAAATCCTTTAAAATCTGTTTCCAGGAACGTTTTCCTGAAGGATGTAGAACATTCCCTCATGAAGAGCAGAACCTTTAGGAACGTTCCATAAATGTTTTAGAACTCTGCTTTAATCAGAAGGAAACTTTCTGGAGCCAAACATGCGTGACCTTTTTTTTTTTTTAACCGTAAATGATTATTGGTTATTAAAGTTTTATTTATTTTTTACTTTCAAACATTGATACGATACAGAATCAATATAAATACAAAACCAAATTATCAATAAACAAACATAAAGATTATGTTGCTGGATATTACAGCATGTTATACAAATACACACACAAACACAAAGACTCAGTGTAAACAGCTGCTGAGTGTGTGTGTGTGTGTGCGTGTATGTGTGCATATGTGTGTGTGTGCGCGCGCATGCGTGTGTGTGTGTGTGTGTGTGCGTGCGTGCGTGTGTGCGCGTGCGTGTGTGTGTGTGTGTGAGATAAGCCTGCAGGTTGTTCCAGGCTTCAATAAAAGGACAGCAGATGCTCACAATTACACACACACACACACAGGTCAGGGAGTGTGTTATGTACCTTGGTGTGTGTGTGTGTGTGTGTGTGTGTGTGTGTGTGTGCTGTGTCTGGTTTGATCATATCAGGATAAAACTGCAGAGAGGATATTTCATCTGCTCCTCTCTTCCTCCCTATTCCTCTCTGCTCTTTTCCTCTCCTTGTCTCCTCTCCTCTCTTCAGCCATTACTCCTCCTCTCTTTGCTCTTCCTCCTCACAGGTCAGATATAAAGTCCATCAACCACTGAGAGGACAAGAACAAGAACACTCATCCAGGTAGGACTTTCCTGTCTGTCTGCCTGCCTGTCTGTCTGCCTGCCTGCCTGTCTGTCTGTCTGTCTGTCTGTCTGCCTGCCTGTCTCTCTGTCTGTCTGTCTGTCTCTCTGTCTGCCTGTCTGTCTGTCTGTCTGTCTCTCTGCCTGCCTGTCTGTCTGTCTCTCTGTCTGTCTGTCTCTCTGCCTGCCTGCCTGCCTGTCTCTCTGTCTGTCTCTCTGTCTGTCTGTCTGTCTCTCTGTCTGCCTGTCTGTCTGTCTGTCTGTCTCTCTGTCTGTCTGTCTCTGTCTCTCTGTCTGCCTGTCTGTCTGTCTGTCTGTCTCTGTCTGCCTGTCTGTCNGTCTGTCTGTCTCTCTGTCTGTCTGTCTCTGTCTCTCTGTCTGTCTGTCTCTCTGCCTGCCTGTCTGTCTGTCTCTCTGTCTGTCTGTCTCTCTGCCTGCCTGCCTGCCTGTCTCTCTGTCTGTCTCTCTGTCTGTCTGTCTGTCTNGTCTGTCTCTGTCTCTCTGTCTGCCTGTCTGTCTGTCTGTCTGTCTCTGTCTGCCTGTCTGTCTGTCTGTCTGTCTGTCTCTCTGTCTGTCTGTCTCTGTCTCTCTGCCTGTCTGTCTGCCTGCCTGTCTGTCTCTCTGTCTGCCTGCCTGTCTGTCTGTCTCTCTGTCTGTCTTTCTCTGTCTCTCTGCCTGTCTGTCTGTCTGTCTATCTGTATCAGGCTGTATTTTTGCTTTATTTTTAAAACTCTTATTTTGTATAAATGTGCAGGTTAGGTCAGCTTTTATTTTCCTAAAAGTGTTTATTTGTATAAACATATAGTTTTATTTTTTTTTTAAATATTTCTTCTTTTATTTTCTTAATCAGTCCAGTTTAATTTTCCAGATTTATTTTTGTTTTATTTTCCCAAAAGTTAAAATAAGATTTCTTTTATCTTTTATTTTCTTAAATAATAAGTTTTCTGCACATTGATCAGTTATTGATTCTTTATTGATAATTTAACGTTTTTTCTCTTTATTGTGCAGAGAGAATGCTAAAAAAAAAAGATAAAATCTTTTATTTACGGAGTTAAAAAAAAAAGTTTTTCTGCAGAAACATTAAAGACAAAATTATGTTTCAGCTCATTTTCCATCCAGAGCAGAGATAAGGTGTGTGTGTGTGTGTGTGTGAGTGTGCACGTGCGTGCATGTGATAACTGTGTTAATGAAGGAGCCTGTAGTCAGCATCAGAACACGTGTGAATGGCCTGTAGGTGACGTCGTTTCTGAACGTGTAACACGGAGCTTCATGTATGAACGTTTCCATAGTAGCAGAGTTTTCCAGGTCACACTTCTGTCACTTCCTGTGTGAAAAACCAGCAAAGACACAGACAGGAAGTGGATCCTTCTGTGTTTTTTGTTTTTAATCAGAAACAGTTAAACGTCTTTTCTTTACGTTTTGGGAAAAGTGCACGGCTAACCTAGCACCACCTACAGGCCGTGTGAGGACATGTCCAAACAACAAACCACTAACATAACAACACACCTTTCTGTCGTTGTGTGTGTGTGTGTGTGTGTAGACATGGTGTGGTTCCAACAGAGTCGAGGTTCTCCCAGACTGGTGCTGGTGGTCGTGTGTGTTGCTTTACTGCTTGATAACATGCTGCTGACTGTGGTTGGTGAGTACACACACACACANACACACACACACACACACACACACACACACACACACACACACACACACACACACGCAGAGTGCAGATGTGTGTGTGCTGTTATGCTGCTGGTTTTGCTCCACAGTCTCAGATCATTAAAGATCCACTAACAGGAAGTTCTGCAGCTGGATAACCTTTGACCTGACCGCGGTCAGACCTCCAAACCAGTTACACTCACAACTGGAAGGTCTGCAGGGGTTACCACTGCTACACACACACACACACATACACACACACTTGTCACCTTCTGAACTTCAAAGCGGGCTCTACCTGCTGAATCATGTCAGATTCTTTCTCTTCTCAGTAAAATCTCACAGTCGTCTCGTCTTCCTGTTTTTATTCATACGTGATGCTTTGCTGCCCAGGAAATAACCATGATCACGAATCATTACTGAATCAGTGAGTCATTACTGAATCAGTACTGAATCGGCGAGTTATTACTGAATCATTACTGAATCAGTGAGTCATTACTGAATCATTATTGAATCAGTACAGAATCAGTCAGTCATTACTGAGTCATTACTGAATCAGGAGTCATTACTGAATCAGTACTGAATCAGTCAGTCATTACTGAATCAGTACTGAATCAGTCAGTCATTACTGAATCATTACTGAATCAGGAGTCATTACTGAATCAGTACTGAATCACTGAGTCATTACTGAATCAGTACTGAATCATTCAGTCATTACGGAATCATTACTGAATCAGTGAGTCATTACTGAATCAGGAGTCATTACTGAATCATTACTGAATCAGCTGTTTTGATGTACAGGAACTAATGGGAAGTAATTTATGAAAACTGCAAATCGTTTTTTTTAATATTCAGTCTTTAAGACTAAACAGGTGAGATAAACTTCCTGTTGGCTGATTTTTATGTATTTGATAAGGTTTGATCTGAATCAAAGATAAGCTCATTTCAATTTAAATTCATTTTGTTGTAGTCAATCAATCAATCAGTAAATGGATCTCCTCCTACAGTTCCAATCATACCAACCTTCCTGTACGCCATGGAGCATCCTGCTCCTGAGCCTCAGGCCGCCCAGCCGTCGCTGCTCGCCGTGCCTGGGGCGTCACGCCTGAGCACGGCGCCCGCACGGCTCCTTCCTGCTGCGCCAAACACCCAGCCGTCTGCACAGAGGTCCCGCCTCCCAGCCCCCACTCTCTCTCCGCTGCTGTCCCTGTTTGACAACACGACCTTCGGCCTGCAGGAGATCCAGTCTGAACCGGATCCCAGCGCCGAGCCGGTGCAGCAAACCAGCCTGTCCACAACGCGAAGCGTCAACGAATCCTCCAACGCCACGGTACGAACAGGAAGAGCGTCACGCCTGAAACGCCACACTGAAAGCTGACTCCTTCTCACGTTTCTGATTATTCTAACAAACATTACCATCTGAACGTTTCATCATTAATAACTTTTAAAATTTTAGATTTTTTTAGCATTTTAGAGTTTCTTTGTGAATGAGATGAGGGGTCATAGGTCAGATTTAGGAGCTCACAGGTCTTTGTTCTTCTATTGTTTTAAAGTTTCAGTGATTTCAGCAAACTTTAGTCCGCAGGAACTTTGGCGGCCATGTTGGAGGTTCTTCACCACTCGTTAGCTAATGAGCTAATGTTAGCTAATGAGGTAATGTTAGCTAAATGTTAGCTAACATGTGAAGTTTGTAAAGACTCCTTATTTTATTTGTTATTATTTCTCATTGTTTTATTTTATTTCAGCAATCTCCTCCTCCTCTCCTCTCCTCTCCTCTCCTCTCCTCTCGTCTTCTCAGGCCTCCTGTGTGGAGGACAGCGTGTTCCTGCAGGAGGAGAACCTGCGTGTTGGCGTGTTGTTTGCGTCTAAAGCTGTGGTGCAGCTGCTGGTGAACCCATTTGTGGGTCCGCTCACTAACAGGTATGATCTATCTAACAGGTATGATCTATCTAACAGGTATGATCAAACTAACAGGTATGATCTAACAGGTATGAACTCTGCTGCATCAAAAAATAAAAAGCGTGTAGCAGAGCTGAGTTTTATCTTTAGCATGTTCAGACTGTGGAATGAAAATGTGACTGTGCTTTTTTGTTTGACCTTTGACCTCACACTGTATGTAACCCCCCCCATAGGATTGGATATCACATCCCCATGTTCGCTGGTTTCATCATCATGTTTTTATCCACAATCAGTACGTATGAACCTCACACACACACACACACACATTTCTGCAGGTTGGCGTGTGTAATAGTGTGTGTGTGTGTGTGTGTGTGTGTGTTAGTGTTTGCCTTCTCAGGGACGNCGTGTGTAATAGTGTGTGTGTGTGTGTGTGTGTGTGTGTGTGTGTGTGTGTTAGTGTTTGCCTTCTCAGGGACGTATGCTCTGCTGTTCATCGCTCGCTCTCTGCAGGGAATCGGCTCGTCCTTCTCCTCTGTGGCAGGTAACACACGTGATGTTTTCAGTGTGAATCTGTGTGTTTGATCGTAGCTCAGTGATCTTCTTCTTCTTCTGTCTGACTCTCATTTCTACAAACTTCCTGTTTATTTAGGCTGAAACAGGATGAAATCATCTCACCACACATCTGACTTAAAGGACCATACCGGCCATTTTGCATGTTTGAGCCTAATATATTCAGTTTTCATACATGTTAC
>VXCM01009415.1:0-13142 GCA_014773175.1 Lucifuga dentata | reverse complement strand
AAAAAGCGTGGAGTGAATGTATGCCTCCACCGGGGAATATAGTCCCAAAAGAAGACCTGCATTTCTTGACACTCTGACCTTTCCTCTAGCTCCACCCACTCCCCCACAGACATCTCAGTGTCCTCATAAATAACTTCAGATGCTCTGAGCTAATTAGACTATTTTAAACATATCCGTTATGCTTCATGTCTCATACTGTTAGAGTTTGTTATGCTTAGCTGCTCTGACTCTGTAGAAGAAGTTCATTAAAATAACGACTTGTATTCTTACATAAGTGGGTTGTTGGTTTCACATATGCCACCATTAATTAAGACAAATTAATCATGACCCATTTCCCTGATGTAGCCTTGAAGGACCCAACCTATGACTAAAAAACTACGGCTGTTTTAGAATCATTAATGAAAAGATATGATTACACGCACATTAAAACACTTTCCTTTTTTTTCTTAAACACTACTCATAAATCTCAGGATGAATTTCGCGATTGATTATCACGTCTGGGTGGTCGACCGCTCATTAGCTCAGTCTGAGGCGGAAGCTTCATCCTGCCAGGTTTAACGAGGTGATTCATGCTAACAACTCTGCAGAAGCTCCTAAACATGAAACATAAAATCTGACAATTCCTGCCGATATCTGCAGGTTTACACATACGATCGCTTTTAGTTCTGTTCTTTTGTGTTTTTAGTCGAGTCTAGAAGGAGTTTGTGTTGAAAATGTCAAAACTTGAGTTGAAGCCTAAAGTAAGACAAACCCAGAAGTCCTGAGCTGCCCTGAAAGCTTAGTTTCTGATTGGGCCTTAAAGGACCATACTGTACATTTTTCATGTTTGAGCCTAATATATTCAGTTTTCCTCCATGTTACATTACTGACAGTCATTTCCCAAAGCAAACTACTGAACGGTGAATTAAAAATGTTTTTCCTACCTTCCAGACCTCCACTGGTTTCAGTTCATTCTGCTATTAAAATCAACTTGTTGATACTGGAAACGTTCTTGGGATAGGTAATCCATCATCACCAACAAGACGTGTATTCAGGTTTTTTTTAAAGTTATGTAATTTTAGTGTTTAAGTGCAATAAAAAGCGTGGAGTGAATGTATGCCTCCACCGGGGAATATAGTCCCAAAAGAAGACCTTCCTCGATTTATTCAGTACATTTACATGCATGCTGTACTCTGCTTTTTGGTCTGTACAGCGAGTTCACTCCTTTATTGCAGACTTCAATATAATTATGATTATATGACATTTAAAAAAACTGGATTTATTCCCTTAATCCAAGTATAATTGAAGTTTTAACGTGCATATGAGAGTCTTTCTGTAAACAACAACAAACAGCATGGAAGACGGCGTTTCATCATTGAGGCCTCTTTTGAGGTTTACAGGTTTGTCATAAAAGTTTAGATTTTCAGAGTTAAAACTTGTTGTCCTGTCTAGTAAAGGATAAACGCAATAAAAAAAAGTGAAATTACAAAGGTAACTTTAGACACCAGAGGGTTAAATTTAGATAAATGAAGACTTGTAGATTCGTAAATATGCCAGCATCAGTGCAGCATTCATGCATTTTTTACATCGTCTGAGTTTATGAGTCTTAAAATAAAGACACATTCTCGCTCTAAAGTCACCGGGGTCAGTGATCTTAACATAAATTATATTAGGAAAAAAAAAATCTTTATGACATTTTACATTTTGACGAGACTGAAAATGAACCCCAGCTGTATGTAAGAGCAGGACAGCCAGCATGTTAGCATTAGTCACACAGAGCCCTCATGCCAGGCAGACTCCCAGTCCTGCAGCTAATAGCCAAATGACATTTGGAAGTGAGTGGAAAAGACAAGGAATGCTGGAAAAAAAGGAAAGCATGAAACTGGTTTGATCCTTCATCGGGCAATATTTAGTTTTTCTGTGAGATAAAGGATATAATCCTGCCAGCGGTGGCAGGATTCATGGCTGCATGGCTTCATTCACACAATGAAGCCACTGTCAGTTCAACCACTTTATTCCATTCAGCACTACGTTGGAAAACTTTAAAGGCTTAAGAGAATGTTGTGTATGACAAGATGTGCGCAGAGGTCACATTCAACACCAGCCTGCAGGTTTAAGGCCCTGCTAGTGCCCCCTACAGGCTGAAATGGTCATTACACCCCACAAAACATCCAACATCCAGCAAAGGCACCGTAAATGCTCTAATAAAAACCAGTATTCAAATAATGGCTGATATCTAATTATAGCCGGGGGCCGGAGTCAGTCTCAAATAAAGGCAATAAATTGGAAAGGCTGCTTGTTTTGGGGTTTTTAAGTTAGCTAATTTTGTTTCCAAAGGCTGGAAGAGAAGCAAAATGGTTTATTTCATTAATATGTTTAATGACTACAATGTACAAAAAATTCTTATTTCCTCTTTTTTATTTTTGTATGAAATATAATATCACTGTATCTGTATAAATTGTATTATATCCAGTATGTATGTAAATAGTGTCTTGTAAGCCCATGTGGGCTGGGCATATATATATATACATATACACACACACACACACACGACACTAAAATAAAAAAAAATTATTCATTCGTTCATAAAGGTGGGTTTGGTATTAGTCCAGGTTAATATTAGGTTAATCTGCTGCTGCCACCAGATGACAGCAGCCATGTCTGAAACACCAAACCGCTTTAAACTCCTTTCCATCGCTTTTGTCCCTTCAGCCTGAAGGCAGCCGGGCTCAACGTGAAACAAAGCTGTAAACATGGAGCCGTCCCCGGCGAGTGATGCTCCACTGTCATCACCAACACGGAAAAGTGGGTAAAGTGGATCAAAATGAACTTTTATAAAAGCTGCCTGGAGGCGTGTTCACACTGACACGCTTCTCTCTTGTGGCATGTTTTTTATGCAGTTATGGTTCGTCCATCGGCAGTGGGACACGCTGAAAGCCGCTATGAGGCTGTAGTTTCAGTTGTGCTTCACACCACGCATCCATAAACAGCTGTTACAGGGATGCTCCTTACTTTCAGCACGACGCTCAGCGTTCCCAGATTGTTTTAAAGGAAAACTGAAGGACTCTGACTAAAACACGCCGCGGGAAACTTTGGTGAGAAGCATGTAGATTATATAGCTTAGAATCAGAAATAAAGGCCTGCCTCTAATAAAAGCCTGGTTCTCTGTGGAGCAGAGGGAAATAAAGACCCAGGCCACTATTCGAGCATTTACAGTAAAAGAGAAAAAAGTTTCACACAGCGTTTTTCATTATGTCGGTGCTGTAAACACACCCATCCACTGATGTATTGCTGCAGCAGAAAAAAAGGCTCAGTATATATTAGATCATTTGGCCCGGCAGCGGAATCCCATTTAGCAGCTGACAAAAGCATTACAGAGGCATGCCGGAGCCCAGCCGGTCGGAGGACTCCTCACCTCATTGAAGGTCTGAGGCTGGACGTCTGCAGGGAAAAGTCTGAGACGTGCGGATGAGCAACATCAAAGCTGCTTCTGGCCTCCGACGAACGCTGGAAAAACCATTTCACAACTGGAGTTCAACAACGTCTCAGTGTCTTCCTTTAAAGCCCCATACTTCATTTCTGACCAGGAAATATCAGCTTCATCTGAGCCACCAAACTGAACTCTGTTTGAATGTCCGTTATGCTTGGATCCTTATGTGAAGCTAAACAGGCTTAAAGGAGCATACCGGTGATTTTGTATGTTTTCAGCCCAATAAATGCTACCTGCATACACATTATGTTCCTGACAACCATTTTCCAAAACATATTTTAGTTTTGCTATTATTTTGCCAAATCCTCTAATCTTCAAAATCAAATGTTCAGGTGGTACAAACACCTTGAAATTCAATGTTTCACCTGCTAACACGTATGTCCGAATGTAGAAGGCACAGTCATTTTAATTTCCTGGTAAAAACCGTCTTCTAGGAAAAACAAATCGATAATTTAAGGCTCCAGTAGCGTGTCTGAAAGTTAACATGTATGAGGGTAGTAATTATTGTGCTCAAATATGCAAAAACCACCAGCATGTTCCTTTAAGGCTTTGTTACAGGATTACAGTTTTGCCAGAAATGCTTATATCATATGAAGCTTATTATCATGAATGAAGCTTATTATTATGAATGCTTATTATCATATGAAGCTAAACCGACTTAAATTTTTTATTTGTAGTTTTGAGTTCTAGTAGAGATTTTTATTCTAGCTGCAAGAGATGATATGAAGTTATTTTGACTTTATCTGTCAGATTCTTCTTGAAACTAAAGAATTTCACTAGATGACATAATATTTTTATTGTTTCCAGTCGGGGATTTTTTTTAAAGTGTACCGTGAGAAAAGGCAGGTTTTTTTTTTTTGGGTGGTGGTGGTGTTGATTTGGGGGGTTGGGGGCTGTATTAATGTATAATTAATACATAATGAATTAATGTATTAATTAATTATGTATTAATTATGTATTGATTATTAATTAATTAATAATGTATAATTAATACATAATTAATTAATGTATTAATTAATTATGAGCTCAGATTTTATGATGGTACATCAACCGTACACGTTAAAGTTCTTATTCCAGACCTCATTTAGCTTCTGAGACTCATGTTTCAGCTTGTAGGGACCAGAGAGTCAGCAAGCTGCTGCTGAACGACAGGACAAACTCAGCTGCATCGCTGCATACCACCACCAAACTCTCTGTTGGCTCAGGGCAGGCATGGGCAACTGGTGGCCCAGGGGCCGGATACAGCCCGCACCTTTCATCTATCAGGCCCTTGGATGAATTCTCAATTAATAAAAATGAAAGCTATAAAATTGTTTTCTCTCGTCATTACCACCACCCATCAGCAGAGGGCGCTTACTCATTACTGAAGCTGCCTTATGAGACACGTTCCCGTTAGCTCCTTCCTGTTAGCTCCTTCCCGTTAGCTCCTGTGTCAGCTGTTGTTGTTAAGTCAGGTAAAAGAGGAAAGATAAGTGTCAAGAAAAGAAAAGCTGACTTAGAAAACCGTTCTTTCCAGTCAATACGGAAACGGATTCCCTTTTTACAGAATGTAAAGGCAAGCCGACGTGTTTGGTGTGTCTGGAAACAACATCAACGATGAAGGACTTCAACTTGAGTTAATACTGACTTCATACTAGCCTTAAAATAATATCATGATATCTGAAGGCATATTTGCGATAACAATATTCAAGACGATATGAATGTAACGCTGAACAATGTTGTCATGGTGATTTTAGAAGTAAACAATACTACAAACTGTACCAACATGAGTAAACATGAATCAGAGTAAAAGCAGAAACAGTAGAGTTTTTCCCTTCAGTAAAAGTAGAAATAACTAATACTGTAATAACTGTAATATTTTAGCTTGTAAACAGTAACACAGATTAGCTTTAGCTGCTCGTCTTCAGTCATTATAAAACATCAATAAAATGACTGATGATGTCATCAGATCTGATCTTTGGCAGGTTATGATGCTAATTAGCCTCTATGACGCTAAACTAAAATACACTCTGAAGTCCAAATCCACCACAAGACAAGAATTCACCTGAAGTTAGCATAGCGGCTAAGCTAACACACTGTTAATATATCACAACAAGTCACTGCTAAGTTAATTTCACTCCACTGTTAGGTTTTTCTTTCACAGGCAGGATGACCAGCCGTCCTATTTTTCCCGGGACAGTCACATATTTTTGGTCATTTTTAAGTGTTATTCTGAAAAACATCTGATTTTTTCTGATTTCAGGGATTTCAGGGATTATGCTTTTTTTGTAAAATAAATAAATTTCCCTCTGTATCAGTTATGAGTCCTTCCCCATAGCCATGTCCTCTATCGCTTCCTGGGGGATTCCAGGCCAGACAGGATATATCAACGCTCTGGGTGTGGCCCGTGGCCTCTTCCCATCAGGAACACGTCCTGAATCATTACACGGAGAAAACATATGGGCAACATATGATTTCAGCTCCACATATCCTGCACTGCTGCTAAAGAACTAATTTCCCAATATGTCGTACTCTTCTTTCAGACTTTCCAAAGGCTTCTGTCTCGTTTCTCTGCTCTTCATCTGCTTCAGCTTGTGAAAGACGATCGACCGTCGGACATCTTCAGCAGCTTCCCAGGTGACTTATCGATTGTCCGTTCCTTAATCTGCAGCTTTTCTGAATACCTCATCTGCTCTTAGGCTGTGTGAGCCCATATAGACAGCTAGGAGCCATCCTCGCCTTGTTTCCTGCTTCCTCTCCTCCGTGAGCTCATATCATGAATATGTGGCATACTTAGACAGGTAGGCAGCTCAGGAAAATGCAGCGTCTTTGCTGTCTGAAGCCAATAAGTAGGTGTGAGGTGACACTTTCCAGGCTCTGCTGATGAACTGTCGCACCGCTTTAATTTTGGCCAAGTCAGAGCCATCTACTGTAAATCTACCCATGAAGCTGTTTTTCAAATCAGCCTCCTCATCCTCTCATCCTCTGGACACACGGAGAGACAGCCTGTATCGCTGCACAACATAAATATTGACTTCGCTCTGTTTTCTCACCACAGTTATTACAAATTAAAAGCTTGATCTCATGAGTGCAGAGTCCATCTGGGGCCAGATTAGCCTCAAAGGGACTCCAGACTCGTTTTCCTGAATGTACAGTGAAAACAGCAGTAATTGTCTTACAGACAGTGGACCAAACCTTCATTCTTCCTCGTTGGAGTTTTTACAAAGTGAGTGTGACTGTGAAAGAGCCAGAAAAGCCCCAAATTTTCCCAGACAGCATTAAAGCTTTTACAGACCATACTGGTAGTTTTGCATGTTTGAACCCAATAAATACTAACACATGAACAATCATTTTCCAAACCATTAAACCTTATTTTAGCTTTTGTCTTATTTTTCCAGATCCTCTAATCTTTCAAAATCAAATGTTCAGGTGATACACACACACCTGAAACTTCAATATTTGCGCTAACACGTACATCCTATTGTAGAAGGCATGGTTATTTTTAATTTTTTTGTAAAAGTTGTATATATTCCCTGGTGGAGAACTACATTTTCTTCTGTGTTGGATCATTTACATTAAAAATCTTCAACAAAAAAATAAGAAGAACGATTACACCCTGAAAGTGTCATTTCTGCTTTTCTTGTTAAGCTAAATTAGACAAGAATTTATTCTGAATGGCAGACTTGTGCCCAGTGTAACGTTATGGTAAAGTTTTGGCAAAATTATTTTAAGAATAAAGCCATAACATTACAAAAGTAAAGTTCTCTGGGATTGGTCGTAAAGACATGATGCTTTATGTTTTTTGCATTTTTTTTTTTTTTTTTTNTTAAAAAAAAAAAAAAAAAAAGCATACATCACACAGCTAATCTGGATTTATTCACCTGCTGGTTAAAGCGGTTCATTGCATCTGGGCAGCAGCTCTCTCACCTCATTTCCTTTAAGTCTGCCCTTTGTTTTTTCCATTCATTTCTCATAGTTCGGTCTGCTGAAGTGTCAGGCATGGACCGTAAAAGCTGCTCTGAATCTCAGGCATTATGGGATTATTTACCTTTTCGGCATGGAGGGCTCGGTGTAGCTGTGGTGAACTCGTCTGTTGAGTTGTGTGATAAATGAGGCAAAAAATCTGCCCGCTTTGGCTCCAACCACATTTCTCTTTCTGGTCTCTGACTCTGGTAAGAAGTGGAGCAGCATCATATCTCATCAGCACCAACCTGAAAAACAGGACACGTTATCAGGCTGACAGGAACACACACAACAAATGACATAAAGCTTCATTAGCACCAAACTCCAAAAACATTATCATAAGGACCTTTATTTCCAACAGCACTTCTGTAAACAACTTCATCATGCTTTTACATCGTGGAGAGTTAACAGGATTAATCAAATATTACCAATTATCAATAAAAGCAGTGCAAGGGAAACAGTTAAAACCAACCAGATTATTTTATATATTATATATATGTATATATTTCAGTTTGTTGCAGGCAAACCTACCACTGGAATTAAGGAAACTAGCAAAAATACCTAATGAATAAAACCAAACAACATCACAGGTACCTGGTAAAAACAGTATGAGGGCTTACAGCTAGCTTTAACAAAATAGACTACCAAGCTAGGTAACTAGATGCTGTGTTCCACAAACTATTTTACAAAAACTAAATATTATGTTCTAAACAAAATAATGACTTATGATAGAACAGAAAAGGTGCAACTTTACATGAAATATATACTTACGTATTTTATCAGAACTTGTTACAGGTCAAGAAAATGAAAAAAAAAACACAAAAAAAAAAAAAANAAAAAAAAAAAAAAACACAAAAAAGTATGCAGCTAACAAATTAACATTCCAAGTACCAAACAACAATAGCAGCAGGATTACCTCATTCTCAGCTAGCTTTGTTAGCAACAAACTCCATTAAAAACGCTGGAAAATTTTTGTCTAACTGTAAATTAGCAAATCACCCCAAGAATTTAGCTAAATGCTACGTTAGCCATTAGACTAATAAGCTAATTAAATCAACAGTTAGCAAAGAATTTAGCTAAAGGCTACGTTAGCCATTAGACTAATAAGCTAATTAAATCAGTTTAACGTCTTAGAATGGCCAATAAATTACCTTACATCAAATTTCACATTATTTTATAGCCAACAGAATGAAAAAACATGCAAAAATACATACTTACTTACCTTTAGTAGCTAGTTCTCACGGATGAATTTAGCACAATTAGCTGCCACAATTTCGGGTTGCCCTCTGCAAGCTTGCAGGGGCTCCACAAGGGGGCGCTCATTGATAAAAATCAATATATTATAACCATGTGGAAAACAAATCATGGTAAATAAACTAATAGTAAAATGTTTACTATTTTTTTGCCTACTTATGTTTGAGCCTAATATATTCACAAAATACATTTGCAAAGTACATTGGGAGGGGAAATTGTTAATCTACATTCCTAATATATTTACAATCATGTATGTAAATGGGAAATAATGAATAGTCATAATGGTCATAGCAAGTACAGTAGAAATAGTACTACATTTACATAATATATGTTTTTATACATATTGTAATAAGTACAATCTTAATTTCCCATCAGAGTAAAATTTTATTCTTCCATAGTAGATTTTATTGAAGCATTTTGTTTTTTAAAATCGCAGAATATTTTATTTTTCTTTAATTTATTTATTTTAGGTAGAAAGTGCCTGTTTTAAAAATGACAAAGGATTCTGTTTCCTGGCAAGATTCTGTCACCACCTCATGAGTCACACACTCAACAAACCTTCAGTCTGTGGGGAACATCGCTAATTCAAAAAAAAGTCGTTCTACCGGCCCTTTAGCTGACCTTTACAAGTGACAAATAGGTTAAAAAATAGCATGTTGGGTTTATGTTAGCATTCGGTGTGGTTTAGGAACAGACCTTCATGGCCAAAACATGTAAGCCACATTTCAGAGTTGTTGCTCATCCCTGAGGATTTTTGTCAATGTGTGTCGGTGTGTGTGGACAGCTGTGAAGCAGCAGGATGAAAGTGTGTAAGGACGGATTATTTTTCCTTTGTCCACAGGCTGATGAGCTGTGCTGGTCTGGGAAGGTCCCATGAACTACTGGACCATGGAGGACCAGACAGTCCCGGTTTGGCCGGCTGGCTGTGTGTGTGTGTGTGTGTGTGTGTGGGCATGGAGTCTCTGAGCTGGTTATTTTTCTTAAAAGTGCTCCAGATTTTAAACACGGGATTCCTGAGAGTGGGGAGCTCAGTGGGTCAGAGTCCTCTCAACACGAGAAAACAGCTGTGATGGGGGTTGACCTCCGCCTGGTGAACCTGACCCCGTTTTGAAGAAGAATCCACAGAGAACAGCACCAGCGACAGGCAGATCTTCTGTCCCACGTGGCTTCTCACAAAACACACCTGGAAGGTATTTTTAGAGGGGGAATCCCCACGGGAAGCTCATTAATCAACACGGAGCTAAATTTAGATCGACATGAGATCATTCCACACTAAGATCAGGACCTTACTCCATACCAAGTAAAAGATATATCCAACATATCCAAACAATGCACAATATAAAAAAAAAAAAAAAAAAAAAAAAAAAATCACGACGTTCTTATGACAATTTATCCAGATAAAGACAAATTAGCTAAGGCGCAAATCTGCTAATACGCAGCATGTTTACGCACACTAAAACTTCTTTTATACTTACATTAAGGCAATAAATAGATTTTTTTAAATGTCATGAAACACCATAATTATACTGAAACCAGCATAAACCAGATAAGCTGAGTAACATCTAGTTTATGTGATTATAAATCTCACCTGATGGACTCTCCTCATATTCTGATTACGCAACACGTCATGTAGCAAACCGCCAAATCCTATCCGTCCAAGTAAACGTCTTACTAAACTTTTTGCCTTAAAGGACCATACCACCCATTTTGCATGTTTGAGCCTAATATATTCAATTTTCATACATGTAACGTTACTGACAATCATTTCCCAAAGCATACTACTGGAACGGTGAATTAAAAATGTTTTTCCTACCTTCCAGACCTCCATTGGTTTCAGTTCATTCTGCTATTAAAATCAACTTGTTGATACTGTAAACGTTCTTGGGATAGGTAATCCATCATCACCAACAAGACGTGTATTCAGGTTTTTTTAGAAGTTATGTAATTTTAGTGTTTAAGCTCAATAAAAAGCGTGGAGTGAATGTATGCCTCCACCGGGGAATATAGTCCCAAAAGAAGACCTGCGTTTATGGAAAAATTTAAAGGACCGTGACTTCATAAGGCTGTGTAACTATTAGCAGGAGAAACATGGATTTTTAAGGTGGGTGTATCACTTGAATATTTGATTTTGAAAGATTAAGAGATTTTGCAAAATATCAGGAAAGCTGAAATACGGTTTTATCCTTTGAGAAATGATTGTCAGTAACGTAACATGTATGAAAACTGAATATATTAGGCTCAAACATGCAAAATGGATGGTATGGTCCTTTAATCAGACTACAGACAAATAGTATAGCGTGTATGTAAATGTTAACTAAAGTTAACGTTTAAGCTGACATTCACAAAATAACTCTGTAAATATGGGAATAAAATCGAGAGCAGAAACAGAAATAAGAAACAGATTATTGTATTATATGTGCAGATGTTGAATAAAACTTAATGACCATACTATCCATAATTCATTTTTACCATTCTTCCTGGCATCAAGCTACCATCTACACAACTTAATTTGATTGGCTCGTTAGTGCGACTCTAATAGCATCCTTATTGGCTGTCCGACCTCCACTTGTGTCAATTCCCCATGGCTGCCCCCCAATCAGCAGACAGGAAGTAGACCTCCTGATTATTACAGCTCCTCTTGTTTTTTTCCACCTGCATGTGTTTCTGATTTGGCAGTGAGGGAAAGTGTTTTGGTTGGAAGAGAAGCCGCTGGGTTTCCTGTCACAGATGCTCTTTTGTGTGCTGAAAAAGCTCCAGTCTTGTCCTCTCCACTTTTATTTCCTTTAACATGGATGCTAAGAGGCCGCTTACCGCTCGCTTTTCTTCTGCTGGCTCTCATCCAGCTAATTAGGAGGTTTGTCTCTAAGTGAAGCACTTTCCCCACCGCCCGGCGCTCCTTATGACAGGGTTAATGGCTTTAGTGAGTGGGTACTTTTTACCGGTCCTCCTGGGTCCTGAGACCTGCTGCTTTCTGCTGGGCCCCCGTGCCAATTACAGTAATCAAAGCCAACATGTGGATAGAGAGAAAGTCGCCACATGTGGTCGTTAAGGTGTAAAAGAATCTATGTAGACGTTTTCAGGAGAATAACTCCTTGTTTAAAATGATATTTACGCTGCAATGTAGTTCATTTTTCCCCCACGTAGGTAAAACGTCAGACCTGGATATTCTGACCGTACGAACTCTTCAACCTGATTTACAAGCAGAAAATCAGAGTTTTGCTGGTTTGCAGCAGCAAACGTCGTTAATGTTATAATGACATTATTATAATAAGAGTTTGTTGTACAGAGATTTTGTTGTTTTCTGCTGCTTGTTAATTTGAGAATCACAGCAGCTTTAATATTGTGGTTTGATTTTTGATGGGAGGGAAGACGATTTGGCTTTCCAGTTGCAACATGGAATATAGCTTTAAAGAAGCATAGCGGTGATTTGGCATGTTTAAGCCCAATTACACCCTTATACATTACTGCCAACCAAAGGTGAACAGCTTTGATGAGTGACTGGCAGAGGAGGAGGAGCATAAGATTCCTCCATGAAGGTTTATAAAGACTGACAAATGGCTGCCAGTTCCTGGCAGGAGATAGTCCATACTCTGGGAATGTCTGAGGAGTATTCCTGTCACATGAAGTGGAAAAATCGGGGACTGATATGTGAAGGTCAGAAAGAAAACATCCTGGCAGAGCTGGTTGTCCTGCCAAACAGCGCCACCGTGCCGGCGTTAAAGTCGTGGCGTTGAAGCGCTGTCATTAAAACACGAGAACCACGACACAGGACACATGGATGGTGCATTTGGGAGCCGTGTGCAGCTGCATGGTGTCCATGCTAAGTGTGCACCAGGCCTCACGCTGTGCAAGTAAAAACTTCACACAACCTCAATATTACAAGTTACAGTTTCCATTACAGGAGCAGAATTGTCAGCGTCTCATGCTTTTGTGCAGCGGAGGTTTGCCTGCATTCCATCTGCTCGCCGCCTGGCACGGAGCGCAGCGCTCCGCTGAAAAACACGCCTGGCCTGTTGGTCCTGCACGTTCCCACGAGTGGCACATACACACAGTAAAAAGTGCCAAACCCGGACCTGCAGCACAGATGTTTATTTTAGTCTGTCAAGTTTATTTTTAGACTGTGGTGGGGTCAAAGGTCAGCTCATGAGGCTTATACCCACACATGTGCTGGCCAGGGTGAGGTTAAGCAGCGAGTGCATGGAAAAGCTATCAGCAGTGAGATAATGGACTCCTGTTAATGATGTTTGGATCCTCCTCCTCACACACAACTCAGACCTGGACAACACCAGCCAAGAAAACACGATGGGGAAATAAATAAAACCTATGTTCAAAGTTCAAAACGACCATCTTCTACATTTAGACGAACATTTTAGCAGGCAAAACTGAATTTTATGTCACGGGTGGGTTCCGAAGGAGGACTCAAATGCAGGCTCAGGCAGTGTATGAGGAAGAAACAGTCTTTAATTGAAGTCCAGGC
>VXCM01009414.1:0-11208 GCA_014773175.1 Lucifuga dentata | reverse complement strand
TGAATCTCATTCATTTATACCACGACTGTAACCGGAAGTATGTGGTTCAGTTACAACTGCGACCCGGATCACCGATTCATGGACTAAGAATCGAGTCTTTGAATCAATGATTCAGTGAACCAGCTAAGCCTACTCAGTCAGGCTGAGCTGGAACGTTAGCTAGCTAGTCAGAAAAAAGCAAACAATGTGGTGAAATTAGCAAAGCAGTGAATTTTTGTCTCCCTGACTTGTTGCATTGTATAAACAATGTTAGCCTAGCCGCTACACTAACTTAAGTTGAGTTGTCACCTTCTTATTTAAGACCTCAGATTTTTATTTAAGCTGTTAAGTGCAACATCATAGAGGCTAATTAGCATTGACCTGCCAAAGACCACCTCTTAAGACATCATCAGTAACTTTAATTAATGAAATTTTTATACACATCTGCAGACTAGCAGGTTAATATGAGGTTATTGCTAAAATATGACAGGATTTAGTTATTTACAGTTATATTTTGCAGTATTGTTTACTTCTGCAATCACAAATATAACTGTGATCAGTGTTTCACTTTTCCTATCATCTGTGTCTTAATCATGAAACTACCTTGAGATATGATGATATTATTTTAAGGCTACATCCCTCACCCCTACTCTCCAGAGTGGATAAATCTGAAAATGGCATCATGTTGTAATATGGATGGAGAAAACAGAGCTTTCCCAAAACGATGATATAACAGAAAGGTAAAAGCTATGATGTCTGTAAATGAAGAGAAAGAAGGAGAGATTTAGCTATTTCCAGGATTTTTACATTTCGTGTCTCTGTGGCCATCTGTTAGGGTTGGGGTTACACTTGCCACCTGATACCTGATCTTACTATATTAATCCACCATGCTGGATTTATAGACTGGCAAACTAGAAACCCAACCGTGAACCGTGACCAAACGATCGCCGCCGGTCTTCTACGTCTCCATCTTTCTGTCATCCAACATGTACACACGACTAAATCTGTTATCTGTCTCGTTCCGTCGGCCTGTTGGTCCTCTTTTCTCCGTATCCCTCTTTTATTGACGCTGGTGGCAAATCTGTTCAAGTCCGGTCTTCTACCACATTCCAAATCCGTTTCCCAGTCAGCGAAATCAGAATTCTGTGGGTGGATACCTGGGTGAATGGCATATGCACAGCTGGAAAAATGATCCTACTTCAAACGGTGGTATGAATCAGAGGTATCACTAACACCACCCACTCAAAAGCAATAAAACCAGTGAAGGGAGGGGCTCTGTGTGTGTGTGTGTGTGTGTGTGTGTTTCTTACAAATTGTAAAGGAAAAGTGGTAAGGAAGACTTTGGAGAACATTAACAGAGCAATCCCCAGAGCGTTTATGATCGTCCTGAATTAAAGATTATTTCCCCACCTTGTGGAGTCTGATCGTGTCCGCTCCCACTCAGCCTCACAGCAATCCTGCCAGTTACGTAATCGACGTGTTTCTGAATGTAGCTGAGGTATGTACAGGGGATTTACATAGATTGGGGTGCTGGCTCCAAGAAGGTTGGGGGCCCCCAGTCAAATAAGACTTGAAAAAAGTGAGCAGGGTATGAAGTCAGAACTTGAAAATTTCACTTTTGTGAGACTTACGGGCCTCAGGCTTTCACTGGAAACACACAGGAAGTATATGAAGCTCTGTAGGCAACGTGTGTATCATCAACTCTTGATACACTATCAAAACTTTACTGCTGTATCTACATGAATAGCATGCAATTAACTAAAGTCAATACAAGTACGACTACTTCAGAACGCTGTGGAACATCTTTTGTTCTTATCTTATCAGACGGCTCCAGCAACAAAGGAACATCAATTACAGCTTTCTGTTGCCTATTGTATAGATGGTGTAAAGAAAGTGAAAGAGAAATTGCATGTGAAAGAGAGAAAAAGAGAGAGAGAGAGGCATTGAGAGAATGCTTGGACATTAAAACCAATGTCTCTATTAAAGGAACATGCCAGCCATTTTGCATGTTTGAGCCTCATATATTCAATTTTCATGCATGTATCATTACTGACAATCATTTCCCAAAGCATAGTACTGGAACGGTGAATTAAAAATGTTTTTCCTATCTTCCAGACCTCCATTGGTTTCAGTTCATTCTGCTATTAAAATCAATTTGTTGATACTTGAAACGTTTTTGGGAACAAGATGTGTATTCTTTAGAAGTACTTTTAGAAGTTATGTACTTTTAGCGTTTAAGTGCAATAAAAAGCATGGAGTGAATGTATGCCTCCACCGGGCAATATAGTCCCAAAACAAGATTTTTAAGGTGGGTGTATCACTTGAATATTTGATTTTGAAAGATTAAGAGATTTTGCAAAATATCAGGAAAGCTGAAATACGGTTTTATCCTTTGGGAAATGATTGTCAGTAACATAACGTATGGAAATTGAATGTATTAGGCTCAAACATGCAAACTGGGTGGTATGGTCCTTTAAGGGCAAAAAAACAAAAAACAAAACCTAGACAATATTTGACTTCTACTAAGAAGTTTGTATATATATATATATATTTTATCCTGTACTTCCACTGGGAAATTCATCCTCTGCATTTGACCCATCCAAACTACCAGATCTATGGATCCTGCTGTTATCAGATCTCAGGAACCAACTCCAGGTCGACATCCTAGTGGTCAAGGCGAATGGCTGGAAAAATAACAAAAGGACAACGTGGAAACCAACAATGGACCACCAAGGGCTCTGAACCCTCAACCTTTTTTGCATTGAGGCATCGGTGAAAACGACTGTATCACCATGACAGATAAGATAAGACAGAAGGCACCCAGACAGCGCATACCCTCACCAAGGGTTTTATAGGCAGGGTGCTACAGCTTTGGCAGCCAATTGTAGAAAAGTGGTAGGAAATATAAAAATAAAACCCAAATAATTAACTTTTCTCTGGTTTGGTCCAGACATTCTATAAGCAACATTGTGTTAATTGAGCCAAAATGGTAGGAGGAGATATGAAAAATTGTTTTGGAAAGAATTCTAAATGGCAGAAAGTCTATGGGCGTGGCCTATGTGGTTATATGCTTGACCCAAGGAATCCAGAAAAAAAAAGAACTTTGATTCTTTGACTTACAGTTTAATAGTTACAAGTTAAAATGTAAAAGTAGTTATTACAGTGCCACCAGTTTAATTTCACCTCCAAAATTTAATCACTTCTTGACATTATCTGTCCCCCAACTTTCATCCAAATCTGTAACTTTTTGAGATATGCTGCTAAAAGACAAACGTCGTGATCACATGACCTCCTTGGCAAAGATAAGATCAGATAACATGGATGAAATTGAATAAGCACAGAAATGTCTGAACAATGTTATGATAAAAACATCAAAACATAAAATAAGATCAATTAGAAAGTTGAGAAAAACTGGCAGGAAATATGATTAAACCAAACATGGTGCATTAAGAAAATAAAAGAGAGAAATGACTGATAATAATAGGATCTAATTGCTTTTTTTTTTTTAATAAGAAACTGTAATTTACAAAATTTATCAGGACCAAATTGCATCTATTGATAGTCCATCATGGGATCAATATGCCTGATTTATTTTTTTCAGATTGGAGTATTACTTTTGAAGAATTTGAAAAAAAAAAAAAAAAAANAAAAAAAAAAAAAAAAAAAGTATAAGAGTTAAGAAATGTTAAGAAATCATTTCTTAAAATTCCCGGATCTGCACCAAAACGTGGTGGCTTCTTCCCTGAGCCACGCTTTACCGAGGCGATGCTGAATACCCCGAGTCAGTTTTTTAAAAAGTCCCTGATTGGTTAATTGATCTCGGTTTAGTCAGCGCACAAAAAAGGCCTGATGAGTGTAAAGGTACGAGTGAATATTTCATCTGCTTGATCCAAAAATTATGAGTCACAGCTCTACACAGCACACACACACGCAAATACCCACAACACACACACAAACACCCAGTCACATGTTCTTCATACCCAAACAGATGTCACTCTGCATCGTGTGGGGGGTGTAATAGCACCGTGTGTTTTAGACGTTTCACCCTGAAGGCTGTCGTCCTGCTGGGCTGTAATTACACACACCACTAAATAGTTGTGTTATTGCCCCTTTATCTGGTGGCAATTCACTTCAGGCACATAGAAACCTTCAGTAGTCAAACGGCTGTGTGTTTATAAGCAGAGACGGCAAGTGATGAATCAAAAACAACCTTGAGTTAACCTTTAAGATGCGCCGCTACTAGTTGGAGGTTCTTGTTAGCTGTTGTTTGATTGGTAAAAGGATGGAGGAAGCATGAATAATCTGACTCCTAAAGGATTTCTGTGCTCTGCAGCCACATCCTGGACATGGATTACATACTGTATAATGTCCATGCATTGGTGCATGCGTGTGTGTGTGTGTGTGTGTGTGTGTGTGTGTGTGTGTGTGTGTGCGCGCGCACTGTTTTTGTTTCCGTTCAGCTGAAGTGAGAGCAGGACAGTGGCTGGTTATTAGCATTCAGTACATTTACATGTTATACTGATATAATTTTTTTGTTGTCCAACTAAGACAATAATACAGTACAGTATACATAGATAGAATTAATGTATATTAATGTACTGTATAATATGGTGAGGAAATGCACATGGAGGCAGGCGGCTGCTCTGCATAAATCCATTTACAATTGAATAATCTAGGTCTGATACTCTGAGGAAACTTACTCCAATTTATATCAATATCAATTTAACGATGTGCTTATGTGATTTGAAAAAAAAAATTACTTATTGTCTTAAAGGACTATATCAGACATTTTGCACATATGAGCCAATTTTCATACATGTTATGTTACTGACAATCATCCCCCAAAGGATAAAACCGTATTTCAGCTTTCCTGATATTTTGCAAAATCTCTTAATCTTTCAAAATCAAATATTCCAGTGATACACCCACCTTAAAAATTTATATACAAGTCTGCTAATAGTTACACAAAATTATGAAGTCACGGTCCTTTAAATTTTTCCATAAACGCAGGTCTTCTTTTGGGACTATATTCCCCGGTGGAGGCATACATTCACTCCACGCTTTTTATTGAGCTTAAACACTAAAATTACATAACTTTTAAAAAAAACCTGAATACACGTCTTGTTGGTGATGATGGATTACCTATCCCAAGAACGTTTCAAGTATCAACAAGTTGATTTTAATAGCAGAATGAACTGAAACCAATGGAGGTCTGGAAGGTAGGAAAAACATTTTTAATTCACCATTCCAGTAGTATGCTTTGGGAAATGATTGTTAGTAATGTAAAGTGTATGAAAATTTAATATATTAGGCTCAAACATGGAAAATGGTCGGTATGGTCCTTTAAATCTGATAATCAAAGTTTTAACATGCGTGTAAACGATTGTCAGTCCACGTTGGTGTGTGTTTCCTCCTTCAGTCAGCTCCCATACAGGTCAGATGAACCGGAAACTAAACCGGCCTAAGATAAGATGTATTTATTTGTATAGATGCACAGATGAACGTATGGACAGATGGATTTTGTCTTCTCAGGAAGAGAAGAATCTCAGAAAAGTGCGTAACTTCGCTAACAATTTCCAATTTGCCTGTAAAGTTTGATTGATCCTCCAGCACATTTCCATATTTTAGCTTTAATCTGGGTTGTCGGCTCACATTTTCCACATCCTTGAACCATGCAAATTAACATTTTTCCTTAGTTGTCCTTTCCCAGAGGGGCTGTCCCCAAAAATAAAACACAATTCTATTTTCTCCATACCTTCATTCTCTGATTTCACTCACGTTCTTTCATATTTTCCTGCCGTTCGTTACAGCTTTTGTCTCGCGAGGCACATCAGACACTCATAAAACAGGAGTTTGCGGCTAATCTAAACCTGTTATGTACATAAAATCAGCATTTAATGGCTGCCCACCTCTAATCTATAGTGTCGGCTTTGAAAGCGGGAATAATTTTCGGCTTTGAGGGTGATAAAGAGTGATGGAGGGCCGCTGTATGGAGGACCAAGCATGCGTTTCCCATATCAATCAAGGCCTATGGATGGCGAAGCTAGTTAGCGGCTGGTGATTGTTTTGAGGCCCTTGGCTGGGGTTCCAGTGTATCCCTGAGGCCTGTCCCTTTTGCTCAGCCCAGCGGGGGGCGAGGTGGCGCCTCCGCAGCCTCAAATCCAGCCCACGTTCATGCGTCCGTTCGGATCCATCACTGCAGGGCGGAGTGGTGGGGCAAGGGCCGGCCTTTGTCCAGCGCCACATTCTTTGGCCCATTGTGAGCAGACCACAACCATTTAGGGATTTTAAAGGCTCGTTTGCACAATTCCTTTTGTCAGCGACCCTCAGCACAGAAAAGCAGGAGAGCAGTGGGGGGGNAATACGAAAAAAGGAAAAAAGATGGGAAACGAAAGGAGAAAAAGGAAGAGGGATAAAAGAGCGGGTGAGAAACGGGGTTTGTTTTTGATGTTCTTTTTTAATTACACAGAGTGGCGACATAGTGAATCTGGACCCTCAGGCGCAACGTATATGCTCCCTAAACGCCTGGCTTTACGGTTTGAGTCACGCCGCATCGCTACCAAAGCCTGGAGCCTTTTCCTTCAGCAACAGGCGGCATAGTTTTCTCATGGCACCGAGATGCATGGCGTAATGGGAATACAGATACCAGCTCAGACACATCACATGTTCTCATCCAGTGAAACAAACGCTAAGCATAACAAGTTATCAGGGAGCCTCCCAGCCTCTCGTAAGAAAACAGCGCTTATCACACAGGGATATTTTCCCTTTTCCCTGCATTCCTGTGAAGGCAGCAGAGCTGTGAGGGTCCTTGGTTGACGGACTTGTTTTGACTGTGATAAATGTAGTGTGTGTGTGTGTTTGGTTGCATAATCTACATTCTCCTGATCCATTGCGCATACTTAATGACATCATTTTAAGTAACGGATTTATAAAGAATCAATCTGTGAAGTCAGCAATAGGTTGGTGATAAAGTTGATGACTGTAGTCAAACTGTTTCTCAAAAAAAAAAAAAAATGGAAACATGACATACTTTTTTTTCTTTTATAAATAAAAACCTTTTTGAAAACTCATCTCTAGCAGAACTCAGTATGTTCACACATGATTCTGATCCAACATGGATCTGTATGCTTCTTCTTCTTTTCTATCTATCATATACACTGAAGTATAAGCCGACCTCCTGATGTTGTTCCATCAATTTATTTCTTTTGCAAATTAGCTGTTTTTCTGGGTATTGTCATAGTATTCCTGTGATTTTCTGAAAATAATCCACATATCAATACCAGTAAACATGATACTTATTTCAGCAGCTGATTACTGTAACTGACATTAGCTGACGTTAACTTTTCCAGACTCCTCTTCCTCATCTGAATCACCAAACAGTTCATTCCAGTCCTGCTCTGTGTAATGTACGGTACTGTACCGGTATATGAAACAGTACTTTTCTAAGGCCATCTCTGATTGGCCCATTCTTCTGTCTTTGATCAATCACAACAGAGCTTACTGGCTGCCACAAAATATGCTGATAAGATGTTTAGTCAGGAAATATCTCATTCTAAGGTCTGATTTAAACTATTTTCATGGTAGTGGTAATGGTAGTATTTCCACCCCTGGAAATTTCCTTCTCTGGGATCAAAATTGAATTTATGTATAAGCCGACCCCCGATTTGCTTTGTGAAATTTGGTAATAAAAACTCAGCTTATATATGGTAACAGCATCAAACATGTTAATTTGATCATGGCCACAGTTTGGTGACACAGTAGTGTTTATAGACCCAATGAAAGCAGTCAGCCTGATATATTGACTGATTTGCAGTTGTTTAACTGATAAACCAGACAGAGGTGTGTATGAATGTGTGTGTTGCTCTTACATTACACATGAATAGCTGACCTCAGGGAGTGTGTAAATGGTAACAGGCTAATCTGATGCTATGGGAGATACTTAAAGGCTCTCTCAGTCCTTTAAAACACATTGTTATCATCCTGATTAGGTTTAGCACTCAACCAGAAAACAATGCATTCCTTCCTTTTGTGTTTCTTTCACCGGAAAAGCCGCAGAGAAACAAAAGCGACAGAGAGACACAACGCAGCTCCATTGTTGTTCATACAGTGACCAACAGAGTGTCAGATAGTTTCACTTGACTCCACACTTGACATTTGAAGTGTGACATCATCAGGAATCAATTCTGTCAGGATCAAATATTGTTTTTTTTTTTTTTTTTNTTTTTTTTTTTTTTTTTTCATCAGAGGTTTTTTTGTTTTTCCCAAATGAGCTTTTTTTTTATTATTATTATTCTAATCCTCTTCAGGGAAATCAGGTATAACAATGAGGGAGGGTCGTGACTTCTGGCTGAAGAGGTCAAAGTTGAAATGACATGCAAGATGGTGATGAAGCAAGAGGAAAGATGGCGGGGTTGCTATGGGGAGAGTAAATGGTATTTGAGGAAAGAGTGGGCTTTCCTGAAAAGGTCTGAACATCGCAGCAGAGGCTTCTGTGAGAAATTTGGCAGGTGATCTGAAATTACATGCTCAGGCAAATATTTTTTTTATTAAGCTATGGACACACATGTTGTTCTTTGATGTATTCTCTGTTTTTTCCTCTTTCATCGTGCTCAGTCTGTGTTTTGGGCTGCGGCGTGCGTGGGCATGTCTTCAGTGAGACGATGAGCTGGTATGTAAAGAGAAGAAAAGCCCAAAGCTGATTGCAGTAATGCATTGAGTGATTTATTCTTTGAAAACGACTGAAATCAGAAGAACAGGGTCAAGGGTGTCTGCTTGAAAAGTCCTGTGTTAAGGCTGGTTTATGCTTAAAGGACCAGACCACCCATTTTGCATGTTTGAGCCTAACATATTCAATTTTCATACATGTTACGTTACTGACAATCATTTCCCAAAGGATAAAACCGTATTTCAGCTTTACTGATATTTTGCAAAATCCTTTAATCTTTCAAATCAAATATTCAAGTGATACACCCACCTTAAAAATCCATGTTTCTCCTGCTAATAGTTACACAGCCTTACAAAGTCATGGTCCTTTAAATTTTTCCATAAACACAGGTCTTATTTTGGGACTATATTCCCCGGTGGAGGCATACATTCACTCCACACTTTTTTATTTGCGCTTAAACACTAAAATTACATAACTTCTAAAAAAAACTTGAATACACGTCTTGTTGGTGATGATGGATTACCTATCCCAAGAACGTTTCAAATATCAACAAGTTGATTTTAATAGCGTACCAGAATGAACTGAAACCAGTGGAGGTCTGGAAGGTAGGAAAAACATTTTAATTCACCGTTCCAGCAGTATGATTTAAATGATTGTCAGTGATGTTACATGTATGAAAATTGAATATATTAGGCTCAAACATACATAATGGGTGGTATGGTCCTTTAATTTGGATTCAGACATGAGAGGTGGGGTCCATGTGACGTGAATGGACCTTCATCAATGATTGGCCAAGCGAAGAGACAAATAGTAAAGGAGGGAGAAAGGAAGAGAGGTACAGAAAAACAAACAACAGTGGATAACAATGGTGAGCGACTGACAGAGGAAGTGAGGAAGTATCAGTATCTATATGATTCCACCATGAGGGATTATAAAAACTACCAAATAGCTGTCATTTTTAGGCAGGAGAGAGCTTGGGGTCCAAGAAATCTGTCGCATGAAGTAGAAAAAATCAATTTGACCAATGTTTGAATGCTAGAAAAAAAAAAAAACACCAAAGCAGGAAGTGCACGTTCATCACGCAAGCACAAGATCTATGAATGCCAGGACGCATGCATTGTCCATCGTCTGCATCACGCCAATGCTAAGCGTGCTCCAGGCTTTAGAAGTTGCACCTACAATGAAGTATACACTAACATTTGTACAGTGTAACGGTTCTGTAGCAGCAGCTATTATAAAATGCCTGTTTTGGCACCTGATGCTGCTACCGCTTCAGGACGCAGCGTTCCTCTCAGTTGTTCCTCTCCATCTCCCTTTTTCTGTTTTTTATTATTATATGGAGCTGCCCTTTCTGGCAGCAACCACAGGAAGTCATTCACTTCCTAATTATCTGCACATCAAACAGGGGGGTCGCCACGGAGATGCNCCACAGGAAGTCATTCACTTCCTAATTATCTGCACATCAAACAGGGGGGTCGCCACGGAGATGCAGACCATAAATCCAGCCCCCCTCCTCTCCACTGTGGTGCGATAGCGCGGCAACAGCTGCCTCTAATTGGGGCTGTAGGTTCAAACTGCTAACATATGACTTCCCTCCCGTTCTGTAATGCAGCGTCTGCCTCTGCCAAGGCCGCAACACAGCAACCAGGTCACCAACGCAGAGTCAGAGGAGGATGAGGTTACAGGAGAAGAAAGAGAGAGGGTCCAGAAAGAGAAATACACCCATCCATGGCACGGGAAGCCCGGTGTGGTTTTGGGACGGGCTCTGAAGTGGTCCGGCGTGGCCCACTTCCACCGCAACGGCCCCCGGGTCAACAGGAGCTCACCCAGATTGACAAAGAGAAAGAGAGGGATGAGGAGAGAGAGGGGGAGGAAAGAGTGGCAGGCTGTGATAACAAAGGCAACCAAAGTGCAGTTTCACAATGATGAGTTATCAGATCCGGCTGGGCCAGATGTTGCACCGCTCGGTTCTAGAAAGCTTTCACGCTTTTGTGGAACGGCTCACTCATCCATCGCTGAAATGCGATGAAGCTTTCCTGTTGATTTTTTTTGCATTTAAAAACTGCGCTTTTATAGATACACTACAGGCCAGAAATTTGATGCCACCCCCAAATTTAAAAAAAACAAACAAATAAATAAAATCATCACTACACTGTTTGATTTACGAGTTATTGACAGGAAATGACAAAAATACATAAAATAAATGTAACTAATTAGTTTTCAAGAAGAATTAGTCACATNACAGGAAATGACAAAAATACATAAAATAAATGTAACTAATTAGTTTTCAAGAAGAATTAGTCACATCAAAGCTCTTTGAAGTCATTTCAGGCTCAAACTTTGGTTTGGTCAAAGTAACCCCCTGTCCAACTCTCAAAACCTTTTGCTTCTCTTTTGAATGGTGTAATTTTGTAATTTTAGCATAATTTTGATGAATGTTTTGGATCGTTGTCCTGTTGAAGAATGAAATTTGGAACAGTGTTTCATAAACCGGATGGAATCACGTGTCTTTGAAGGATGGAATGGTAATTCTGTTTCTTCATAATTCCTTTAGCTTGAACTAA
>VXCM01009413.1:0-13706 GCA_014773175.1 Lucifuga dentata | reverse complement strand
ACCGGCACAAGGAGGACACTGGCTTGTGCCCCCTTGAGGCTGCATTTGCCCCCTTGAGGCTGCATTTGAGATTTGTGTCAAAAGTGTTAAACAAAATTTCTCAAGCATAGTAAAAAATTAACTAAAAAAAAGTAACTAAAAAAAGTTTGCAAACAAAAAAAAAAAATCCTCAATTGCAGAAAATAAAAGTTTGCAAACAAAAAAAAATCCTCAATTGCAAAAAATAAAACTTTGTTTGAAAACACAGCATCTCGTTTAGTTACAAGTTTTTTATTTTCACTTTCAACGTGCAGGTTTTTGTTCACGGTTCTCTTTTTTTTTCAGTTGCGCTTCTATTTTTTCCGTTACACTTCTCCAATTTTTGTTTGTGCTTCTCAATTTTTTGTTTGCGATTCTGACACAAAGCTCTTGTGTGGGCGTGGCTTACAGGAGACCGCACCTACTACATCCTGATTGGTCAACAACTTTTTACTCAATCTCTCAGAAGTAGAACTCTGCTGCTCTGCAGAAACATTGCATTGCAGAAACACAAACATTTAAAGCAAAGCAAGGTGAGTGTCTGTTTAAGAGGCTTTTAGCTTATATTTCTGTTATATTTAACTATAAACGTACTCGATAATGACTTTACTTTACTTTAGATGTCTAAAGTTATCAAAGCACATTTGGCTTCACCAGTGTTCATAGAAAGCTAGCTATTAGCTTTGTACCGACCTTAATGCCAATTTTAGCAGTTAATGTCGGGTCTAAACTCAACAATCTGACAGGTTTTGACAGGTTGTTCATTTTTATCTGTTTCTTTCACTACAGCAGAGAAACATCAGTTCTACCACACAAGACAGATGGGCTGTACCTCGTCAGGTAAGCAGAACAGACTGCAGCTAGCAGCTAACATTAGCCACATTTAACATTTAACAAGATTACCAGTTTTCATGTAACGTTAGTTTACTATACTACCCACTTCTTATCTGATTACCACATCAGGCTTTGTAAATCTGGTAATATGTGCTCTTAAATGACATCTAAATTCATATCTGCATCTGAATAGCACTATGTGGCGCTCTGCTTCCGTTAGTGTTGTACAGGTGACTGATTTTGACTGATAATATTACACAAACTACATTTAATATAAGGTACTGGTACACTTAGTGAAATGCCACGTTCATAACAGAACAGTATGTCAGAAAGAGAGCAGGCATTCAGTCATCTTGTTAGCAGAACTGCATCAATCACCTTATTATGGGACATCTAAAACTTTGTCAGAGATGTCTTACCAGAATTAACTATAGACTAATCTTCACTCTCCAGCAAGGTAGCTGTAACTGGTGCAGCTGGAGATCTGCAGAGAATATACTGGCTATCTTGAAACAGTCATTGGGCAGGACCAGCACCAGTTAGAGTCAAGGAGAGACCCTGGACCAGCGGCTGAATGTAGACCAGGAGATGGCTAGGTTTAACATTTCTAATCATGTTTAACACAGTAACACTGTTCATCCACCAATATTCAGGAGATTAGCACTTTATGCACAGAGAGGGATTCCTTGAGGAGTTCTATGAGTTTTTAAATAAGTACTTTGTTTTTATTATGTTGTACTACACCCTAAAATGAGCTACAGTATTTTTTATTTTTCCCTTGCAGATGTAGCGGTGTCACTGCGTTGTGTTTTAAAGATTTATGTTGCTGAGTTTTTTTTTTTCCTCCAACTTTATTCTGGTCAGATGAAGCTGGTCAGATAAAAAATTTAAAAAAACACAGGCCTCAGCTCCAGCACAGATAAACCACTAAAAGAGAAGTAACGCCAGACATAAATGAAATCATACTAGTAAAATAAATTGTAAAACATTTAGAATACAACATAATATAATAACAGAAAATGCCATAAACTGAGTTAACATAAAAAAACAAAGAAAATCAAACATCAAGACATAATAAATAATGATTTAACCAAATTAACTTGCCACAAAAAGAAACTCAACTTACCACGTTGGTCATAGCCAGGAAAGAGGAAGATTAACAGGGTGCACACTCCAAACAGCAGGGGCACCCACGACCACACAGCTTCCCTGGCCATGCCCCAAAGTGTAATAGTAACAAAAAAAAGCAAGGGAAAGAAAAGGAACATGAATAATAAATAAATAAACTACGGCAGTGGAGATCAACCAAACCTCATTGCTCTGCTACACAGATCTTTCCCTGTTTTTTTTTTTGTTTTTAAGTGGGCCTCTAAAAGATGCAGATTTTTATTTTTGACAAGCCAGCTAAAATCTTGAAGCACTGGGAACCAGCCACATTTTCTGTTTTTGTACAGAGTATGAATTCTGAAATGACCCCTTCACCTGCCAGAGGAAGTTAACTCTCTGGTGGCCTTCTACATTATTGTCTGCATCTCTATGATGCAGCATGATGAATACATTCTGCTTTGTCGGTGTCAAAAACAGCACAGTAAAGTACCTCAAGAAGATTGTATTGTGCTTCAAGTCCACTTAAGCTCCAGTAAGACCATGGATGAGACAGAAATGAGGACCTCCTCCATGCCCAGACAGAGGAGACTGAATGCATTCACCAGAGGTAAAGAGAACAATTCACCAATCACAGATTACATAGTGGTGATATATACAGTACGTTGAACTTTTCTTTCCATATTCTAGCAAGAATTCAGACTGACAAAGCAGACAGAGGTCAGATATTCACATAATGTGAAAACATAGTTCAGACTATGTTACTCTGTACTTGTATTCAAATTCTTATGAAAAAGCAAATGTGTTATTCAAACTGCATTTACATATACTGTGTGTTGTGAAGTGTTGAATCACTTGTATAAGTAAGAGTTGTAAATATTAGCTGCTACTGGTCATATAGACCCCGTGATGTATATATTACCTATATAANAGTTGTAAATATTAGCTGCTACTGGTCATATAGACCCCGTGATGTATATATTACCTATATAATAGTTGTCTTTGTATTTAAATACATTTCAATAATAAAGCACAAGACTCAGTTATCAGTGTTATTTCCAATCACTTTTGTCTTTGACTTTATCTCTCTTTGCCTCTGACAAAAAAAAAAATTGTAAAGTTTTGAGTGGATGTGGTTTGATGTATTTGAAGAACTGTTAGCTGTAAAGAAGACTAAATGTATTATTGACAGATATATTTTTGTGTCTTATGTATGGTCGTATTTTTGCAAAGAAACAGTTGTCTGCTTTCTTTGCAGACTTGCTTTTTGTCTGTGTTTACAGTAATTAAACAGCAAAAGCAGAAATGTTTTTCAGCTACATTTTATTTACATTTGTAGTTGTCCTTCACACATAGCCGTCATGTAAACTTCCATACTTCCATACATATGGAATAATTGTGACTTTCGGTAGGCTACAAAAATTAATGAATTTTCTACAATAACTGGGTCGGTAATGACATCTTACTGTTGAACTCTCAGGGTCTCCTGCTACTCAGAATTCCTATTAAATATAATATCCCTGATATTCCCAAAGAATTCTCTATAGTTCTAGATGCTATTCTTCAGGGTGTTATGCTTCTGCAGGGTACGACTGAACCTAATACTCAGCTTTGCACTTTAGATCCTTTAAATACTGCAATTGGGAAAATGTTTCCTTTCGAAGCCTTCAACTCGCAAAAAACAAAAAAAGTCAGATGGCTTTTCCACAAAGAAATAATTATAACTCCATATGTGATGCCATATTGGGAAAGATTTGTCACAGGGATTCCCTGGAAAAAGCTGTGGACCATTCCACTAAAATATGTAATTACCAATAAAACTACAGAAATCAGTTATAAGTTACTACACAGAATATATACCCAACCAAGCACTTCCTAAGGAAATTCAAGAATGATGTTAACTGTTCATTTTGCAATGACTTACAGTTTGGAAGCACTTTTCTGTTTTTATTTGTAAAATATATACAATGATTTCCAATTATTTTACAAAGATGTATTATTTGGCTTTTATAACATTGTAAAAGAAAAGCAGAAAGAATAACTTTTTTATTTTTATTTTATTTTTTTATTTAACCTATTGATCCTTGAAAAAATTTATACAGACAAATGCAAAGTTAACAAGCAACAGCCTCTTTTTTTATTTGAAAATGAGTTTTTCCAATATTTACAGAATTTAATTTCCTCCGATGGAAAAGCCATAAAAACTGAATATTTCTCTTTCTTTTAATGACATTGAGTCATGAATACTTTTTGTATGAGAACCCTCGGCACTGTAATTGTTATTGTACTTGAAATAAATAAAAGTCGTTAAAAAAAAGATTTAAGAGAAATGAAACATCGTCGCTCCTCAAGCACCTGCAGCGACGTCACTTACTGATGATGTCACAGCTGATCAGCTGTCAGCTCTTGGAGCCATAGCTCCGGGCTAATCAGCCCAATAATAATTAACAATAAGGTCATGTGACGTCATTACAAGCTCATATATGCTGATTGACTATGATTAATGGTTGATGGTTGATTGACTATGGAAGTGTAACCAGTACTGGAAATACAATCTCATAGGTCTGGGATCACTACACCTACTTAACAGTAATGTNTGTAACCAGTACTGGAAATACAATCTCATAGGTCTGGGATCACTACACCTACTTAACAGTAATGTCCTGGTTTTCAAGTTTTTGAGTTTTGGATAATTACTCTATTAAACACAGAATAATCCATTTTTTGTTCACCTTCAAGCTGGAGATGATGACTGACTTCACACAGAGACGACAGGACACAATAAATCTCTTTTGAAACTTAGCAACTAGTTATTTAAACAGAACGAGTTTGGCAAAACACCTGAAAATTTAAATGAAAATAAAATCTGGCTGAAACAAAAAACAAAAAAAAAAACAAAAAACAAAAAAATTTGGCTGCAGCTATANATTTTTTTTTTTTTTTTAGTTGTGCACAACTTTAGTCAAACTTTCTTTGGTTTTGGAGCTCAGTTTATTGTTTGTGTCAGAAGTGAAGTTGCGAACTTGCGACTGGAAGATCCTGACCAAACAACTCCCGTGGAAAAAAAAAATAAAAAATAAAAAAAAAAATCTCCAACCCGGATCGTGAAGAAGATCCCAGCTTAGTCCGTGTTGTCTCCCCCTCCTGTCACGAGATGGCGGAGCGCCACGCTGTCCCACGGACTCTCTCACACAGACATCAAGAGCTGTTTCCACAAGATAATACAGCATCAGCGGTTTGCAGAACTTTCTTCAGAGTTCCACAAAATTACAAAAGAATTGAGTAATTTATGCTGAGCTAACAAGTCAAATCTTCCTCCTCTGTCAGCCAACTCAGGAATGAGCGCCGACCCAGAGTCACCTAGGGGACGCTACGATCATCGCTGCAAACTGTCGTAAACTGCTGAAAAATGTCTATACCAGAACAGAAAAAAAACCCATTTCTGCCTGTTTCTCATCAGAAATAGGACCATGATCTTCATCTACACATATCCTGATAATTATCTTGTCGTCAAGGAACTGCAGATCAAACAGTTTACAGTTTGATTGAATTACAATTCATTAATTTATTTAGTTGCTCAGTGACCCAGCTCCTATATGTATGTCTAATGGAGATCACATTAGTCATTTAAAGCTATTTTATAGCCCTATTTTAGGGGGGTTACAGAAGGACCACCAAAAAAAACAAAAAACAAAAAACAAAAAAAAACAAACAAAAAAAACAAGAAATTAAAAAAGAAAGAAAACAATATGCATAGGATGGATCAAGTTGCAGTAACTGCTGCATTAAAAAGTATTTATTATTTGGTAGTAAAACAGCAGTAACAACAGCAGTGCCCTCCTCTGCAAAATATGGCTGCAGTGCCACAGCCCGCCAAGAGGGGGTGCTGTAGCACCCCAGCACCCCACTTCCCGGGGCCGTGCTTACAGCTGCGGTGTTTTAGTTCCCAGACGATGATAAAATAGTGAAATATTGATTATTGATTATTACCGTAAACCTTAACATGAAGAGTTTGACACTTGCAGAACACTCTGACTTTATAATCTACAGATCATCACATTTCGAAGTGTTTCACTTCTCAGAGTTAAAATATTTCATCATCGACCAGCACGGAAAAAAAAAAAAAACATCTGGGCTGCTGTTAGATGTTGGATGTTTATTTTATACACGGAATCAATCAGACTCTATCAAACTCTGTTATGTACAAAAATCTGCTCTTTCGGCTTTCGTAGTCAAAAGTTCTGACTTTTTCGGGACATTTGAACGCAGCATTTGATGCGTTTCCAGCCTGCATCAGTCACATCAGGTGAGTTTGATGATGACTGATCTGCAAATTAAATGTTTCACAACCAGTCATTCCTACACATGTTCCAACAAAAACTGGAACGTGTGTGTGTGTGTGTGTGTGTGTGTGTGTGTGTGTGTGTTGACAGCAGCGTTATTGCTCCACCTTCCCTCCGCTTCAGGCTGGAGGAGCAGCGTGTCCGTGAAGGAAGACGAGACGAAACTTCAGAAAAATCAGCAATGGCAGAGAATAAAACGGGGCCAAACATCCAGGCTGGAGCTGGATTTCTCGCCAAACGGGTCCAGAAGTCCTTGAATCGTGCTCAAGAGAAGGTGAGTCAGCCTTTCTCATTTTATTGGCTCAAAAGTACAAGCTTCATTAAGTTACAAGTTAATGAGTTTTAATCAGCGAGACTCTGAGTCAGTAATACAGTTTATTATAATACAGACAGCATGTCTTTATGGTGGATTATTATGAGAAATACAGCAGATGTAAGCTTTTTCTGTGGGACCAAATCATTTCAGCTGTTTGATGTGCAACACTAAACCACGTGATCAACAGTTCTACACTTAGTTTGCATTATGAACTGGCTACATGAGAAAGTTTAACATTTTTATTTTAGTGTGGCACATTAATGAAATGTATCTTGGACTTTCCCTGTGAGAGTACCATTGTGTTATTTAGTACTGCACAGCTGTGTGTGTGTGTGTGGGTGGGTGTGAATGTGTGTGTGTGTGGGTGGGTGGACACAAAAGTTGCCACTTCCTGCTGTGCACTTCCTCTTGTTGCTGCTTCTGTCTGAGTTTGCTTGTTTGGTTTCACTGCTGCAGCTGAAAGCAGCAGCAGAAGTTTTCTGTTTTTCAGCCAGATGTTATTCTGGACATGTTCAGACGTGTTGATGTTATGTTGGAGATGTTCAGACATGTTGATGCTATGCTGGAGATGTTCAGACGTGTTGATGTTATGTTGGAGATGTTCAGACATGTTGATGCTATGCTGGAGATGTTCAGACATATTGATGTTATGTTGGAGATGTTCAGACATGTTGATGCTATGCTGGAGATGTTCAGATATGTTGATGTTATGTTGGAGATGTTCAGACGTGTTGATGCTATGCTGAAGATGTTCAGACGTGTTGATGCTATGCTGAAGATGTTCAGACGTGTTGATGTTATGTTGGAGATGTTCAGACATGTTGATGCTATGCTGGAGATGTTCAGATATGTTGATGTTATGTTGGAGATGTTCAGACATGTTGATGCTATGTTGGAGATGTTCAGACATGTTGATGCTATGTTGGAGATGTTCAGACACGTTGTTATGTTGGAGATGTTCAGACATGTTGTTATGTTGGAGATGTTCAGACATGTTGATGTTATGTTGGAGATTTTCAGACGTGTTGATGCTATGTTGGAGATGTTCAGACGTGTTGATGCTATGTTGGAGATGTCCAGACATGTTATGTTCAGACGTGTTGGTGTGGAAAATAACACATGTCGTGAACCGCTTTGCAGAGTTAAAGGTTATGGTTTCGTGTAGTTTGTTGAAACAGTGAAGGATACTGTACAGCGTGTGTGTGTGTGTGTGTGTGTGTGAGGCATTACAAGAAAATAGTGCATTAATGTTAACACTGATGCACATCTGGAAATCTATCCTTTAAAGGAGCATACCAGTGATTTTGCATGTTTGAGCCCACCAAGTACAACCTGCATACACATTACATTTCCAAAATATACTACTGGAGCAGCACATTTTAGAGTTGTTTTTCTTACCTTCAAGACTGCCATTGGTTTCAGTTCATTCCAGTACACTATAAAAATCAACTTGTAGAGACTTGAAACGTGTTTGAGATAAATAATCCATCACAGCAAACACGACATCTATTAAACTGTTTGTTGAAGTTACTTGAAAACAATCCAAAACGGAGTTGCATGGAAGAAAATGTATTTCTCCGCCAGGGAATATAGTCCCAGGAGACGACAGCTTTTACTGAAAAATTAAAATAATTGTGTCTTCTACAATTTTGCTTAAGTCTTAAAGGACCATACCACACATTGTTGCATGTTTGAGCCTAATATATTCAATTTTCATACATGTTACGTTACTGACAATCATTTCCCAAAGGATAAAACCGTATTTCAGCTTTCCTGATATTTTGCTAAATCTCTTAATCTTTCAAAATCAAATATTCAAGTGATACACCCACCTTAAAAATCCATGTTTCTCCTGCTAATAGTTACACAGCCTTATGAAGTCACGGTCCTTTAAATTTTTCCATAAACGCAGGTCTTCTTTTGGGACTATATTCCCCGGTGGAGGCATACATTCACTCCACGCTTTTTATTGAGCTTAAACACTAAAATTACATAACTTCTAAAAAAACCTGAATACACGTCTTGTTGGTGATGATGGATTACCTATCCCAAGAACGTTTACAGTATCAACAAGTTGATTTTAATAGCAGAATGAACTGAAACCAATGGAGGTCTGGAAGGTAGGAAAAACATTTTTAATTCACCGTTCTAGTAGTATGCTTTAGGAAATGATTGTTAGTAATGTTACGTGTATGAAAATTGAATATATTAGGCTCAAACATGCAAAATGGGTGGCATGGTCCTTTAACAGGCCAGACATGGAATTTTTAAGGTGAGTGTATCACCTGAACATTAGATTTTCAAAGATTAAGAGCAAAATAACATGTTTGGACAAATGGTTGCCAGTAACGTAACACGTATGCAGATAGTACTTAATGGGCTCAAACATGCATACTCACTGGTATGGTCCTTTACTGTAAAACTTGACATCATCAGGTCCTTCAGAAACTGGGGAAAACCATGGAGACCAAGGACGAACACTTTGAGCAGTGTTCCCAAAACCTCAGCAAACAGCAGGTAGGCTCCATGTCTGACAGCAGAAGCTCTTTGTGAAGTGACGTTACAGATAAACTGTTTGGTTTGATTCACCTCCCACACAAATCTCACTCAACGTCACTCTGAACAAACACAACATTCAGTTTTTTCCCCTCCTTGCGCTGAGAGAATGGGAATTGCAGGATGCCAGACTTTCTGGTTTTCTTATCTATTGTGCATAATGCTGCTTCTTTTGTCTCCGCTCCACAAACATCACGAAACCAATGAGAGCAACAGGAAGGGAGTCTGCCCACTGACAAGACGTGCTGCTTTCAGCTGGAGCAGCACTATGATCACATCAGATGTCTTTACTAGTAGTTTTAAATGTGGCCAGGTTCTCTTCTTTCACGATCAGGAGTCTTGGATTTATTTATAAGCGGCTTGGAACTTCCTGTGTTTTAAAGAAAAGCAGTTTACCTGCCAGAGAAGACCACTGATACACATAAAACAGCTAAAAATACAAATAAAAAGCAGAATTTGAGTTTGTCAGCGACACTGCTAACAGGTTGAATTTAATGGAGCCTCTTTGTGTTGGAGTTATTTTCTACATTGTCTTCTTTCTTCTGCACACAGACTGATGGAAGCAAGTTATTCAAAGATGTCAAAGCCTACTATGCAGCAGTGAAAGGTAGGTTCAAGACTTTCAACTCCAAAAAAACCCTCCAGTTTTAGTACGTTGGATTTCTGTGGCTTTAAAGGGGCTGTAGCTTTTCTTGCTTCAGAGAAAGCTTTAAGAGGGAAGTGGGTTTAATCTATTCTTAGATCTTCTGCTGCCTTTTGCAGTTCTGTCTGATTTGCCATGTCGTACAAGAACAACCCCAAGCCTGCCGCTGAAACAGCAGACGCAGCATTGCGTGCGTGTCTCATTCCCAGAAACAGTAGAGTTTCTTCTCCTGTCAGCGTTTGTTGCTACATTGTGAGCTTCTGTCAGGAAAGCAGCATTTCTGGCCTTTTCTGTGTGGGCGCAGCATCAGGCGGTGCGGGGGCGGGGCTAGGTGGGGCTGTAGCCCCGACAAAAAGTTACCTGACGTTTGCAAACTAAACTTTCTCTGATTCAGCCTTTATTTCTTCCATCCTATTAACTGGGCCAGTAGCGTGCCCCCGATTGCCATAGTAACCATGAAGTATTACCTAGGTACTGCAGTGGGACCTTCTAAGTCACGTGACGTGAGACAAATTTATTTAAGTTTTCTGTTTGCTTTGCTAGTTATCATAATGTAAAAAAAAAACAACACTAACACACAAAGCACAGCTGCTATGATGCCAACCTGAGACACGCTTATTCTTATGGAATTAGGATATGTTGAAGGGTTTTTTTCACCACTTTCTTTTCTTTTCCAAAGCTTTGCACGAGACATCCAAGCGGCTGTCCCAGACGTTAAGAGACATCTACGAACCGGACTGGAACGGAGTAGAGGAGCTTTCTGTCATTAAAGACGTATGAAATGGCTGTTTATGGATGTCCTTTTATGTCTGACGGCCATTCTGTAAAGCCAGATCCTGAAAAAATTCAGGTTTTTCTCAGCACGCCAGGCTTATTGTCAAAGATTTTGTTCTAGCAGTCAGGTTTTCAGAAGGCTGATCTAATGGTTCTTTGAAAAGCATGTTGTCAGCTGCGCTCTCTCAATCAGGAAGGTAATCATGGGTAATTATTCTGTGATTTTTGTTTCACATTTTTCAATATATTTTCCACAAAAGTAAGTTCTGTTTGGACAATATTGTGGTCTGAGTCAAAAATATTTTATGTTTGATTACATTAGCAATATATTAGACAGCCAGAATGTAGTATGATATGTTTAAATTCCCAGGCCATGTTTAATCCAACAAAACTGTGTCTTTTCTGTTTGACCAAACAATTTTCCATTAAGCTGTGGTAACCTTTGCTGCAAATGAAAGACGTGTAAGATGAGCTGTTGGTTTGACTGTTAGCCAGAGAAGGAGGTTTGGTGCTGCTGCAGGCTGACTGACTCCCACGTAAAATAGTCTCCAAAGCCCTAAACCATTTCAGTTTAGTACAGATTTGAAAAAGCTCTGCTTTGAGTTGAATTTAGGAGGGAAGAAATTCAGTCACTCCTGCTGTTAAAAAAAAAAAAAAAAAAAAAGTCTGTGGCTTGTTTGAAGTAAAGTCAGAAGTTTTAGAATAGTATTTAAGTAGTACTAACTGTCTCTCAGAGTGAAGACTTACTGTGGAACGACTACGAAGAGAAATTCAGTGACCAGATTGTCAGAACCATGGAGAACTACACCAGCCAGTTCCCTGAGGTCAAGGTGCTGATGCTTATTTTCTTCTTTTTCTTTTTTGTTTTTTCTTTTCTTTTTTCCTTTTTTCCTTCTTTTTTCTTTGTTCTTTTTGTTGTTTTCATTTTTCTCGTTTTTGTTGTTTTTTCTTTTTTCTCCTTTTTTTCTTTTTTCATTTGTTTCTCTTTTTTCTTTTTTGTTTTTTCTTTTCTGTTTTCCTGCTTTTTTCTTTGTTCGTTTTGTTGTTTTCATTTTTCTCTTTTTTGTTGTTTTTTCTTTTTTCTCCTTTTTTCTTTTTTCTTTGTTCGTTTTGTTGTTTTCATTTTTCTCTTTTTTGTTGTTTTTTCTTTTTTCTCCTTTTTTCTTTTTTCATTTGTTTCTCTTTGTTCTTTTGTTTTTTCTTTTCTGTTTTCCTGCTTTTTTCTTTGTTATTTTTGTTGTTTTCATTTTTCTCTTTTTTGTTGTTTTTTCTTTTTTCTCCTTTTTTCTTTTTTCATTTTTCTCTCTTTGTTCTTTTGTTTTTTCTTTTCTGTTTTCCTGCTTTTTTCTTTGTTATTTTTGTTGTTTTCATTTTTCTCTTTTTTGTTGTTTTTTCTTTTTTCTCCTTTTTTCTTTTTTCATTTTTCTCTCTTTGTTCTTTTGTTTTTTCTTTTCTGTTTTCCTGCTTTTTTCTTTGTTATTTTTGTTGTTTTCATTTTTCTCTTTTTTGTTGTTTTTTCTTTTTTCTCCTTTTTTTCTTTTTTCATTTGTTTCTCTTTTTTCTTTTTTGTTTTTTCTTTTCTGTTTTCCTGCTTTTTTCTTTGTTCGTTTTGTTGTTTTCATTTTTCTCTTTTTTGTTGTTTTTTCTTTTTTCTCCTTTTTTCTTTTTTCTTTGTTCGTTTTGTTGTTTTCATTTTTCTCTTTTTTGTTGTTTTTTCTTTTTTCTCCTTTTTTCTTTTTTCATTTGTTTCTCTTTGTTCTTTTGTTTTTTCTTTTCTGTTTTCCTGCTTTTTTCTTTGTTATTTTTGTTGTTTTCATTTTTCTCTTTTTTGTTGTTTTTTCTTTTTTCTCCTTTTTTTCTTTTTTCATTTGTTTCTCTTTTTTCTTTTTTCTTTTTTCCTGCTTTTTTCTTTGTTCTTTTTCTTTTCATTTTTCTCTTTTTTGTTGTTTTTTCTTTTTTCTCCTTTTTTCTTTTTTCATGTTTCTCTTTTTTCTTTTTTGTTTTTTCTTTTCTTTTTTCCTTCTTTTTTCTTTGTTCTTTTTGTTGTTTTCATTTTTCTCTTTTTTGTTGTTTTTTTCTTTTTTCTCCTTTTTTTCTTTTTTCATTTGTTTCTCTTTTTTCTTTTTTGTTTTTTCTTTTCTTTTTTCCTTCTTTTTTCTTTGTTCTTTTTGTTGTTTTCATTTTTCTCTTTTTTGTTGTTTTTTTCTTTTTTCTCCTTTTTTTCTTTTTTCATTTGTTTCTCTTTTTTCTTTTTTGTTTTTTCTTTTTTCCCATGTTTTTCTTTTTCTTCTTTCTTTCTTTTTGGCTGGCAAATGTTGCTTGATACCTGCATGTCAGAAAGGCTTTAGATGAAACTATGCATACCTTCACATTTGATTCCAACATTTTAAAAGAACTTCATTGCCTTGACAGATGAGAATAAATTTAAGCTTCACTTGAATAAATGTTAGTGGACGCCTAAAATAGTTAAAGGTGATACCTTCCACGTCACCAGTCTGGAGAACATGTGTGTTTTGTAGGAGCGCGTGGCTAAACGTGGCCGCAAACTGGTGGACTACGATTCGGCACGTCACCACCTGGAGGCGCTACAGGGTGCAAAGAAAAAGGATGAAGCCAAAATAGTCAAGGTGGGATAAGTCTTTCACCTTCACACAGCAGAGATGCTAAATGCAGTGATGTGAGCTTTGAGGTTCGTGTTTCTCTGTGAACAGGCAGAGGAGGAGTTCAACAAAGTCCAGAACGTCTTTGAAGACATAAATAAGGAGCTGAGGGAGGAGCTGCCCGTTCTCTATCAGAGGTACATGTCACGGTTTGGTGGATGATGCAGCAGCTGGAGCTAGAAAGCATACCTGGGATACACAATATAAATAAAGCATGTCTAGGTGTGTCTTGTCAGCTGCTTAGCTTGCAGAAGTTTGGGGTTATGCAGAAATTTTCATATTTTTTGATAGAAATTGAATTCATATTCACCAACGTGGCATTAAATTGATTTAAAGTCACTAATAATGTTGCAATTGCTTATTACTGCTGGAAATGTCTATAATTAGCTATTCACTTTAAAGGACCATACCGGTCATTTTGCATGTTTGAGCCTAATATATTCAGTTTTCATACATGT
>VXCM01009412.1:33513-47857 GCA_014773175.1 Lucifuga dentata | reverse complement strand
AAAGAGGCCATGACATCAGGGAACACCGCTGCATGAAGGCTGGACTTGGTCTGCAGCCATGTTTAGCTGCTACATGTCAAAGTAACATCACATGAATCAGGACCCAAAGTTTCCCAGCAGAACATCACCAGATCATCACCCTGCCTCCACCAGCTCGCCTTCTTCCCATAGTGCACCTGGTGCATCTCTTCCCAGGTAAACCACGTACACACACCCGGCCGTCACATGATGTCAAAGAAAACCTGATTCATCAGACCAGGACACCTTCTTCCATCGCTCTGTGGTCCAGTTCTGATGCTCACATGTCCATTGTAGGAGCTTTGGGTGGTGGACGGGGGTCAGCATGGCGCTCTGAGCGGTTTGCGGCTACGCAGCTCCATACACAGCACGCCACCATGCTGTGTGTTCTGACACCTTCTATCATAGCAGCAGCCATTTTTTCTGCTGTTTGCGCTGCAGCAGCTCTTCTGTGGGATCAGACCAGACGGGCTAGCCTTTGCTCCCTATGCACATCAGTGAGCCTTGGCGTCCATGACCCTGTCACCGGTTCAGCGGTTGTCCTTCCTTGGATCACTTTTGTAGGTACTGACCTGCATACCGGGAACACCCCACATGACCTGCCTTTAGGAGACGCTCTGACCCAGTCACGTAGCATCACATGTTGGTCCTTGTCAAAGTGGATCAGATCCTCACGCTGCACATTTTTCCTGCTTCAACACATNTCACATGTTGGTCCTTGTCAAAGTGGATCAGATCCTCACGCTGCACATTTTTCCTGCTTCAACACATCAATTTCTAGAACTATTGACTTGCTGCTGATATATCCACACCTTGATGTTATTCACTTCCTGTCAGAGGTTTAATGTTGGAGCTGATTGGTGTACAATCCCTTTGGCGTATTCTGGCTCCGTGGTCTCCATACAGTTGGACATGCCTTCCCAACGAGAGTCATCATGATCAGATAGATGCCTGAGCCTCCTCCATTGTTTCCTTTTGATGCAAGGAAGTGGTGGTTCTACTCTGAGCTCCCTCTTCACGTCTGAGCCCCCTTCCTGAGCCCCCTTTTTAATGGGAAGAATATCTATATACAGCATGTTGGCAGGTCCAGGTCTCTATTCTGCAAATTTATGTACTTAGAATCCATTCTTAATTTTTTAAAAACTAACGAAAAGCTCAGAATATTTCTGAATGTCAAAGAACTCAGGTAAATTCTACAAAGAATGGATTCTCCAATCCAATCCTGTTTAGTATAAAGAGTATTTGGCTGTATGCCCACTGGCATTTGACACAAAGATGATAGGCAGAGATGAAATCTGACTGAACCAATCACTGTCGAGTTACTTTCAGTATGACATTTAACACATACAAATCTGTTGTAGATGTTTTGGAAGGCTAGAGAGGCCACAGGAAAAGATCAGATCACTTGTGATGTTCATCATAAGCTTGTTTTTGTTTTTGTTTTTGTTTTGTTTTTTTGATCACATTAAAAAAATAGCAATCATGGGAATAATAAAGTTGTGATGACAGTACAAAAAAATCTTAGGATAAGATTATGAAATTATTTTGTGATATGATAAAACAAAGAAACAATTACATGTATGTCTTTTCATAGCGTAAACTGGTACACATCATTTATAGAAGAAGTCATAATGAAATGGAAAATACTCAAAAAAAAAAAAAAAGGNAAAAAAAAAAAAAAAAAGGTAAAACCTGCATTTAACTTTTTATTCAAAGTAAACTACTTTTAGCAGAATCCAAAGTTGAAATAGTCAAGAATACTTTGGATTTTCTGTTTTGTAAAACACCTTTTTTTTCTATGTTTTTACAGTATTGAAGGCAAAAAAAAAAAGAAGAAAAATAGGAAGGAAAGAATCTCAGATGGAAATTGTGGAGGAAAAAAGGAAAAAGATGCAGATAATGAAAGAATAAGGACACACAGAGAAACGAGGCTCTCAGAGTTCCTACAAAATCCACGTTGAAGATACAGGATTTCTCAAGCTGAACGTTCCGATTCAGCAAAAAAGAGAAATGAAGCTAATGCAGCAGAAAGAACATCTCCTTTCAGATGTAGAGAAGGAAAAGTAGAAGCCTAAAGTAGAATCTCCTCAAACCCGTGACAGGTCTTGAGTAGATGTCGTATTTTCTCCTGGAGGTACCTCTGAGCATGAATCCTCCGTGCTGATTGGCTGGAGGTTGAAAGGCAGAATCCTCCCCCACCACCTTTCCTCCTGGCCGGATCCCATTTCACTCGAGGCCCCGTGTTTGTTGTCACTCCCTGCGGCCTACGAGCTAAAATGTTGTCTGTCATGTCTCATCTCACTTTACCCTCCATGCTTTTCCTTCCCTCTGTTGTTCTTTTGCAGCATTCCGGCAGTGAAATGTCAGGCCATCCATCTTGTGGAACAGGAAGGTCTTTGGCAAGTGAGGTCAGGCCCTCATCTGTAGGACACACGGCAACAGCTTTGGTCAGAGCCAAGGTCAACATCAGGCGTGTGTGTGTGTTTAATGAAATACACAGACAAATGAGAGGGCAAAGAATGAATCCTCCAAATCCCTCAAAGCTTCACCTGAAGAATACATGCACACGTGTTTAACTAGAGAAAGATGAAACGGAGAGATTTGAAATTTACCCAGAGAACAACCAATGCGATTCCATCAGAGATCAGACTTGCTCTCAGGTTGTTTGGTGTTTAAAGGACTGTACCACTATTTTGTATGTTTGAGCCTAATATATTCCATTTTCATACATGTAACATTACTGACAATCATTTCCCAAACAATGAAACCTTTGGTAAATGGTTTTATGCTATATATAAAACTATTATTTTAATATATATATATATATATATCTATATAGATATAGATATATATATATATATAATATTATGCTCAAACATGCAAAATGGATGATATGATCCTTTCCTGATATTTTGCAAAATCTCTTAATCTTTCAAAATCAAATATTCAAGTGATACACCCACCTTAAAAATCCATGTTTCTCCTGCTAATAGTTACACAGCCTTATGAAGTCACGGTCCTTTAAATTTTTCCATAAACGCAGGTCTTCTTTTGGGACTATATTCCCCGGTGGAGGCATACATTCACTCCACGCTTTTTATTGAGCTTAAACGCTAAAATTACATAACTTCAAAAAAAACCTGAATACACGTCTTGTTGGTGATGATGGATTACCTATCCCAAGAACGTTTCAAGTATCAAGTTGATTTTAATAGCAGAATGAACTGAAACCAATGGAGGTCTGGAAGGTAGGAAAAACATTTGTAATTCACAGTAGTATGCTTTGGGAAATGATTGTCAGTACGTTACGTGTATGAAAATTGAATATATTAGGTTCAAACATGCAAAATTGATGGTATGGTCCTTTAAATGTAGAGATGAAGTTCTCGTCTCTCAGTGATGCTGCGTCTGCAGGAGATATAATTCATAAAACTGTAACTGCATTAGCTCATCCATGTTGTGCCATGTTTTACAGTTCAGGCATGAGGATGATAAACCATATTAATTTCTTTTATATTTCAAATCTGAACAATTGTTAAACTTTTCATCAGAAGACTGCAGCATTTTCAATATTTTAACCCTTTGGTACATTCTAGATAAGTAGAGTTAGCTAATAGCCATGTTAGCATCAGACTAGAAATGACGATGTCCATCTAACGGTCCACTGGTCTGGTATTTTGTCCAGAGTGAAATATTTCAGCAACTGTTGAATGGATTATGATGATATTTGCTACAGAAGGAAGATGAAGTCATCATTTTTTTAAAGATACCCTGACTTGTGGTCTCACGCCACCAAGAGATGATAGATTCCGTTTCTACTTTATGTTGAGAAAAGGACTCGTTGGATTTCCGTGACGTATGCTGAGAGTTAGAGGTAGAATCCAACAGATATGGATGACCTTGAATCTGATGAATCTTTGATTCAAGTAAAACATGGCTCTACCTCTGCTGCTACCCTCAGACTAAAATAGTTTTTGCCCCATAGTGACAGGAAACTGAATAGTAAAATTGTGTCTCCAGTTGTGCTTTCTGGTGTTTAAAGAACATCACAGACTGACGATGCGGCTGGTGTGCTGATGTTTAGTTTTGTTGTAGATGTTACTTTTAAAAAGGATACCCTCCATGCTAATCAGATGGAGAGACCGCAGGATTAGCATTAACTTAACTGACTGCTGTAGAATCTCTCTGCGTCCTTCAGATTTCCAGCTGTAGACTCTCCTCTTCAGCTCCTCCACAGCTTTTCATTGCTTTAGGTCAGGGTTAGCGTTAGGTATGGTCCTTTAAAGCCATTTCCTAATTTGTGCAGCTTGACAACCTTTTGCACGTCATTCCTGTGTTCTGGGGTCGTTCCCATGGTGATGGATGACTGAGGGAATTTGGCCTATGTGTCGCCTCATATTTATTCCCCAGTGAAACAGGAAGTCATGTTGATCACTTAAGTGTTCCTAATCACTCAGGGGAACTTAAAAACCTAAAATANAGGAAGTCATGTTGATCACTTAAGTGTTCCTAATCACTCAGGGGAACTTAAAAACCTAAAATATGAGGAATATACTTCAGTTAGATTTTACTCATGACTTTACAGGAGTACAAATAATTATGTTCACATATACTAGAGAAAAAATACAGTATTTGTTTCATGATAACAATTTTTCCTTTCACTTGTTCTACTTTAATTAAAGGGTCTATTTTTGTTAGTATTTTGAATGAAAAATCAAGAGGATAAACAAAGACTTCACATCACGGCCCATTTGTCTTTTATTTACAGACAGTACCAATATTAGTGGAGGAATCTGTTTTCTTAAAGGACAACACCAGCAATTTCACACGTTTATACAACCTGCATACTTTTTTCTTTTTTTTTTTACCTTTATTTAACCAGGGGCAGTTCACTGAGAATCAAATGCTCTTTTGCAGGACCGCCCTGCACACAGACACACACACTCACACACACACACGCTAGGGGTGCAACGAATAATCAATGTAGTCGACAAAAATCGATGACCAAATTAGTTGCTAATGAATTTAATCATCGATTTTGAAGTCATCTATGATGGTAGTGACACAGCTTACTGAAGTGAAGTGAAGAGTGATGGCAACACCTTCACAGCTAAAAAACCTCCAAAGTACGGCAGCATTTCACTCTTAACTCAGCCAAAATGGTTGTAAACTGCAGCATTTGCATTTAGCTGAGCTTTGCTGGCATAGCAGCACATTAGTTATGCTGCAGCATCTGAAGAGACACGTTGGCTCTCTGGATGATGAAGACTTGTCTCGGTAAGCTAGCTAGCTAGCTACGTTAGCTAACGTTACTTAGCTATGAGAGGTCAGGTCAGGAGCATGCGCTGGGCTGTGCTTTGCCGCATTCACCATGCGACGGAAACGCCCCAGGTCTCAGTTGGCAACCATACTGGTAGACACGTGGTCCATCCCCATCTCACAGAGGCACCCATCCATTTGCTGCAGCCAGGTGTTACAAGGGTGTCCCCTCAGCCTGGTCCAGTCACTGGGGTCCTCATCAACGAGGCANGCAGCCAGGTGTTACAAGGGTGTCCCCTCAGCCTGGTCCAGTCACTGGGGTCCTCATCAACGAGGCACCTGATGCCAGATCATCCTCGGAGAAACTTGCCACATGGCCGTAGCGTCGCAACTGGTGCTCCCTCACAATGCTGGTAATCGGTCTCATCCAGGCCTCCTGGAGCAACTGCTCATTTGACANTGGTGCTCCCTCACAATGCTGGTAATCGGTCTCATCCAGGCCTCCTGGAGCAACTGCTCATTTGACATGAAGTCAGACCAGTAGTACCCAAGGATTCTCCGGATAGGCCGAGTACCAAAGACATCCAGTCAACATCTCAAGTTGCTGGTTAGCGTCCAGGTCTCACACCCATAGAGTAAGGCCAGGAACACCAGGACTCTAAAGACTTGGACCTTCATCTTCTTGCAGAGTATCAGCAGCGCCTGTCCAATGGCTGCATGACCCCACAGGCCCACCCCAGGTGTCTCGACCTCATAGGACGAGCTCCCAGAGACATGGATGTCACTGCTGAGGTGAATCTCTCAATGAGTTCCACACTCTCCCTGCATACAGACACACTGCTGATGGCTGAATCCAGGAAGTCACTGAAAGCCTGGATCTTAGTCTTGATCCAGGACCCCGCAAACCCAGATGCTCTGACTCCTCGCTCAGCTTCTCAAGAGCTCCTACCAGAACATCCATCGACTCCGCAAAGATCACAGCATCATCAGCAAAGTCAAGGTTGGTAAACCTTTCCCCACTGATGAATGCACCCAAGTCGTTGGACGCCACAACTTCCCAACACCCAGTCCATGCAGGCATTGGACAGGAACACATCCCTGATGAACCCCAGCGTTCACTGGGAAGAAGTCAGAAGAACTGGGAAGAAGTCTGCCCCCACTCTGCCCACACCCACGGTACCAGAGTACAGGCCAGCCATGACATCCAGAAACTTACTGAGGATCCTGTTAATCTCAGGACATCCCAAAGATCATCCCGATCAACTGAGTCGAACACTTTGCAGAAATCGACATAGGCTGCCAAAAAGCCCTGCCAAAATCTACGCTTGTGCTCAATGAGTACCTGGAGAGCTAGGATGAGGTCAATGGTTGACTTCTTTGGAGTAAAACCAGACTGCTCAGGATGCTGAGTCGTCAGTGACCCTTGCAAGGACCTTGCCTGGCACAGAGAGCAGTGTAGTACCCTGTCATTGCTGCAATTAATGCTAAATGTTAAAATTTTAGCTGTGTTAGCTTAATGTAAAAGCCATGTTACTTCACATTATGAGCTGTAATGTTTTCAGTACAGTTTCTCTTGATCAGTGAATTTTAATGGTGTTGAGAGTAGCAAATAATTATTATTCACATTGAAATGCTGTTCCAAATGTGCCCTAACCTTACAATCTTAAACGTGGCATCGTTCATGGAGATGTTCACGGCCGGAGAACGTGTTGCTGCCGAGAACACCGGAGAATTAGATAGTTTCTAAATTGCAAAAACAAGAGGAAAAACAACTCCCTTTTGTTTACTTTTTTAAAATTTAGATGTTTGATTTATTTGATGAAGGGAAAGCTGTTGTAGTTTTGTGATATTTCATTGCTGCTGCTTAGCTTATCCTTGGTTTAAATTTTGACAGAAAAAGTGGCTATTGTAATTTTTATTTCTCATTTGTATCAGCAGAGATAAGATCACAGAACATCCATGGAAGACGATGTATTTCTCCTCCAGGAAATATAGTCCCAGGAGAACACGACTTTTACAGAGAAATTAAAAACGCCTGTGCCTTCTATATTCAGACATTCATGCTAGCAGGTGAAACATTAAATTTTAAGCTGTGTCACTTGATTTTAAAAGATGGCAAAATAAAAGGAATCTAAAATATGATTTTATGTTTTTGAAAATGGTTGCGGGTAGTATTTACTGCACTTAAACATGCAGAATGACAGGTGTGATCCTTTAATGGGTATTTGTGACTTTTTCCCCAATGATGATAAACACGTTTTACTTTTTAATGACCCTGTGACCTTTTTGCTTTAGCACGAACAGTCTGTCACATAGAAACCCTGTTTCAGTTCAGCCAGTCTATAACAGAATAGAGAAAAAACGTCAAAGTCCAGACTTCAGCCTCACTGAGACGCTGCGTATGATGCAACCTTCAAACAGCAGTGAACTCAAAAACCTCTGTGAAGAAGAGTGGGCCAGAATTCTTCCAAAACCATGTGAGTGACTCATAAACTCACACAAAAAAAACATTACTGCAAGTTATTGCTGCTAAACATGGTTTACAGACGACTGAATCGCAGGGCTTCTTCATTTTGGCTAACTTCCTGTTAAATAAATGATGAAGTGAAATCTGTTACATCCTGTTTGTCACATCAGGTTAGATTTCTCCAATGTTAAGACCTGTAAGGTAAGATAATTTTTTTTTTTTATGTTATATCCTGATGCAGGAGCGTAAATGCTTTTGTCAAACAAAAAGTAATTTACAGTATTTTGGAGTGAGAACTGCAAAGGTTAGTAACAGCACAAAGTAAATATTTAGTCCTACAAGAGACATTCCCTCCAGCAGCGTTTATGAGTAAAATGTATGGATGCGTATTTGGATCAGATGGTTTTTCCTCTGACAGGATGCAGATTAAAGGACGCCACGCTGCTGTGTAGGGTTTTTAAGGGCTTAAATTTTAGATGGTGCTTATAGCCTCAAATCCTCCACTTCTACTCGCTACCAGCAGTGCTTGTAGTGGACAAAAAAAGGTGCCATGTGCTGCTCACCCATTGGGTGAGAGAATGAGATGGGGGGGGGNAGTGGACAAAAAAAGGTGCCATGTGCTGCTCACCCATTGGGTGAGAGAATGAGATGGGGGGGGGTTCAGAGAATTTCCCTTATTTTCAAAGCTCAGTGTTGACAGGTATGTAGTATGTATTTCATAAATTTATTTATTTATTTCCAATTTAAATTAATTAATGACACATTTAATTAATTAATTTTTTTATGTATTTATTTACTTAATTTTCTTGCATTTGGCCGTCCATGTGTACTGAGTCCACAGCGATTTTTGTTTTATTTAATGTGTGGCCCTTTGACCCTGAGAATGACATTTTATTGGTCCCCGTCCTCATCAAAGCCACCCGTCCCTGCTATATATAAATCCACAGTCCCCCGATTTAATTTGTCCGGCTGCAACCTTTGCTGTTGTTTTCCTCTGCGTCATTCTGCAGTACAGAAGATTTATCAGAGGTTCCGGTACTCTGAAATGAAAACCGCAGAGGACCCAGTGAGTTCCGGTGAGTTCCGGCCCACTTCAAGCCTCTACCAAGGAAGGTTCTTCTCAAGAGAGAATGAATAATTCACCGCTGGTCACGACACAATCAGCACCAAGCAGGAGAAACGTACCTACCTTACAATCATCATAATCAGGATACAAAGCTTACAGCAAATACATCTTACAGCAAATTACAGGAAGCAAGGGTTGCAACAATCAGACTTTCTCTGCAAAGCAAAGTAGATAGCAAATAAATCACAGGAGGTCAAAAAGTTGCATGGATTAAAGCGTGGATTCCCTTCGAAGCTGAGGTGTTACCCATCATCCTCCAGTCCTCTGAGGTTCACTAAATATATCATCAAATATAGAATATGTCCATGTAGAAGAATTAAAGTCCATCCATCCTGTAGAGTTGTCAATTCCTGATCATGGATTTTGATCATAACCTCACATGGCATCAACAGTCTGCCTCTGGAAACAGACTGCTGTAACCTGGTACTGTTCCAAACCTGACGACTGGAACGTGAAGTTATGTCGACTATTCCTCCCTGGAGGCCCAGTTATACTGATTGTATTTCATCGCCCAAACATGCAAACCTATGTAATTCTAAGTATACACAGCATGCAGTTTCTGTGCATCCGTGTGGAAATCTGGATGAGAAATGATTGGTTTTAACTGAAAATGTCTTACAGAAGACTCCATGTTAAACCAAGTGGTCCTGATGGAAACACAAAACAGCGTTTAGTAGATACACACACAAGAATGTTTGTGATGTAGTTGTGTGTTCTTGTAGGAAACGTGGAACTTTGTCAGAACGTTTCCTTGTTAAAACACTCAATATGGAAATATCTGAGTGTTGAGGTTCTGGGGTTTTTTTGGAGTTTGGTTTAGTGTTACCAATAAAATCCAGCTGTTAGGGAGCTAGTTAAGGAGCCAATATGACAATGAATGAATGAATGAATGAATGATTTTTTTAAATTATTATTATTGTGTCATGCATATATTATGTCCACATGGGTTTACAAAACACCACTTTCTCATACAAACTGGATCCAGTATGATACAGGTTCCACAGATACAGTGATACTAAACCTCATCAAACAAAATAAATAAATAAGAATTTCTTATACATTGTGAAAAGTTTTCAGTGTATAAATCTAGAGGGATCTGAACAAAATGATTAATGTAAAAAGGGCAAGTATAATAGGCAAGGCTTCAGCCTACACCTTTTCAGGTCAGTTTGAACTTGTTTTAAGTTTATGATTTAAATGACATTAGTATTTATTTATTATTTATATTCATATGTATTGAGTTGTATAAGTTGAAAAATGACCGGAATAAAAAATCTGAATCTGAAAAAAAAAAAAAAAAAAAAAATCTGAAATCAAATCCATATCAGTACCTCACAAGGTTTTAGACACACTAAAGAAAAAAGCCATCTCTACTTCTTTTCCAGGCTGCGAAGACAAAATTAGCCAAATTAGCCAATTAAAAACCTTCAAATTAAATAGCCATTCCAGTTTTTCATCGTCACTTCACGAAAATATTTATGGATTTTGTCAAATATTTCATGAAACATTGGTCTTCTTAAATCATCATAGAAAATGTGACTCATTCTCAGCTTCTCCTAACTCACACAGATCACACACTGTTTTCTTCCTGGATGTTTTCAACATTCAGAGGAAGAAAACGTTCACATCAGCTAAAGATCTTTGGCTTCTTGATAAGCGTGATGTGACATAAACTTCAGGGCCATATTTTTGTTTAAAGGACCATACCACCATTTTGTATGTTTGAGCCTAATATATTCAGTTTTCATACACATAACGTTATTGACAATCATTTCCCGGTGAATTAAAAATGTTTTTCCTACCTTCCAGACCTCCATTGGTTTCAGTTCATTCTGCTATTAAAATCAACTTGTTGATACTGTAAACGTTCTTGGGATAGGTAATCCATCATCACCAACAAGACGTGTATTCAGGTTTTTTTAAGAAGTTATGTAATTTTAACGTTGAAGCGCAATAAAAAGTGTGGAGTGAATGTATGCCTCCACCGGGGAATATAGTCCCAAAAGAAGACCTGTGTTTATGGAAAAATTTAAAGGACCGTGACTTCATAAGGCTGTGTAACTATTAGCAGGAGAAACATGGATTTTTAAGGTGGGTGTATCACTTGAATATTTGGTTTTGAAAGATTAAGAGATTTAGCAAAATATCAGGAAAGCTGAAATACGGTTTTATCATTTGGGAAATAATTGTCAGTAACGTAACATGTATGAAAATTGAATATATTAGGCTCAAACATGCAAAATGGGTGGTATGGTCCTTTAATGAATTTATTTTGATTTACATGGATTTATTGTACATTATTCTGGCTACAATTTAAGCCATTATTGGTGTACATTACATTATATGAAACGTACTGTGTTGAAGGATTTTGTTGTTGCTTTAAGTTTGTGCTCTCATAGATGAAACAAATAATAAATAATAATTTAAAAATATTCAAAAAAATTTAATAATAAATTTAAAAAAAATTAAAATTAGCTCTTACATCACCACTACTACTACTATTACTGAGGCTAGTACCCTCTTGTACACACAAAATCTCCTCTTGTAAACATGCAAAATGGATGGTATGGTCCTTTAATTTGTATGTAAGTCCACAGTTTTGCTTTTAACAGAATATCTCTAGACCATTTTTCTTCAAACACAAACAGAAGCTTTTGACAATTGAAGAAATGCATTGTGGGTAAATCTAGTGATATATTTACAACATGTTTATTACAGATCTGCCCTTCAGCACACTGGTATTTCAGACGCCAAGAAAAGGATTTTGGGGAACAAATATAATAATTTTTCCATTTTGGCACTTTCTAATCTGCACTAATTCACTTTAATTTTACCTTTAAATTGCGAGGTCGCTGTTACTGCATGCATCGTTAATTAATAATTTGCATTTCTTTAATTAATTCAGGGAATGTTACTTGTCTGCTTTTAACACCTAAAAGCTCTTGCAACCATAATTTTCCACTTTTGGCTACAGCTTTGTATTATGTGCCTTGCTCAAGAGCTCCTGAGTCAGTTGCTGAGGGAAGGCAGAGCGTTTACTCGTTCATTTCTCCTGCCCAGATTTTCCCAGCTGGAGTGGGATTAAATTAATGTTTCTAATGATTTTGGGTGAGACACATACAGCAATTTATGGGTGTTATTGTAAAGGGTGACAGCTGAGGATAAATCTCTGTGGGTAGCGTCGGATAAACCGTGTATACCCTTCTGTCTTCCCAGAAACTTAATGTTTTTGACCCAGAAAGCTGCGCCAGTGAATGGATAAATGTGGATCTCAGGATAAATATTTAGATATCTCAGGCTGATGGACGAGCCAAAGTCGTCCTCTTGGCCGGCCTTCCTCCTGACTCCCACCCCAGGACACGGGAAACCAGTTAAAAAGACATTTCCAAACATCTACGTCTATTGTGAAATCTGTTAGGCTGACATCAGCGTGCATCATGTTAGCTGACTAAGAAGACACTGAACAGTTTTAAAGAGCACTTACTCACCAAGACCCATGGTTTCAACTGGTGGACACCTCTCCTTTTAGTGCCAAACTGTGGACGGGCTGCTATCAACAGTGGATTTCCCCGTGATATTTATCGTGGTTTGATAAATTTGGGGTTTTTTTAGACTGGTTCTGATGTCTGATGTTTAGTGATGTCAGTGGTGTGTAGCATTCCAAAAGTTTTTGGGTGAAAATGAACGACTGATGCAGCAGCACCTAGCATGCTAACGTGGCTGATAAGTTGACCGTCATGGTACCAGGTGATGCATCAAACGGGTGATGTTAGAAAAACACATTTCTTCTGATCTTAGAGAAAACTGCATGCGTGCTGGTTTCACATGAGAAATTATATGGTCTTCAGTTATTATTCTTGAAATGCATTATGCAATATGTGTTATATGTTGTTATTATATTGATAGGCTGTGCCATAGTACCAATCCTACAAGAGGGTACTAGCCTCAGTAATAGTAGTAGTAGTAGTGGTGATGTAGAAGCTAATTTTAATTTTTTTTTTTAATTTATTATTATTTGTTTCATCTATGAGAGCACAAACTTAAAGCAACAAAATCCTTCAACACAGTATGGTTCATATAATGTAATGTACAACAATAATGGCTTAAATTTTAGCCAGAATAATGTACAATAAATCCATGTAAATCAAAATAAATTCATTAAAGGACCATATCACCCATTTTGCATGTTTGAGCCTAATATATTCAGTTTTCATACATGTTACGTTACTGACAATCATTTCCCAAAGGATAAAACCGTATTTCAGCTTTCCTGATATTTTGCTAAATCTCTTAATCTTTCAAAATCAAATATTCAAGTGATACACCCACCTTAAAAATCCATGTTTCTCCTGCTAATAGTTACACAGCCTTATGAAGTCACGGTCCTTTAAATTTTTCCATAAACGCAGGTCTTCTTTTGGGACTATATTCCCCGGTGGAGGCATACATTCACTCCACGCTTTTTATTGAGCTTAAACACTAAAATTACATAACTTCTAAAAAAACCTGAATACACGTCTTGTTGGTGATGATGGATTACCTATCCCAAGAACGTTTACAGTATCAACAAGTTGATTTTAATAGCAGAATGAACTGAAACCAATGGAGGTCTGGAAGGTAGGAAAAACATTTTTAATTCACCGTTCCAGTAGTATGCTTTGGGAAATGATTGTCAGTAACATTTGAAAACTAAATATATTAGGCTCAAAAATGCAAAATTTAAAGTATATTTAAAACAAAAAAAAAAAAGTTATTCCTCCAAATCATAATTCTTTTAAATATATTCTTAAACCATAGCACTAATAATGCTAATGGCAGCAGCAGCAATACTAGCAGAAGTATCAGTAGTAGTAGTAGTAGTAGTAGTAGAAGTAGTAATAGTAGCATTAGGTAGTGGTATGAACAGTTCAGGACTGTCTGAACAACATTTTAAATTGTTATTATACTTTATAGTTATATATTAACTACTTATATATGCTGCATATATTCACTGTTCTTTCAAAGCACTGATGCACATCTGCAAGTAGTTGCAAGATGCAATACCTGCAGAAATTACAGGGGCAGCACTCTTGTCATGTGACCTCTGTAGCGCAGCAACACAACCAGAAAAATGCTGAAAGTTTGGAGGTTTTGAGGTTCTTCGACATCAGAAATTGCCTGTAGCATCGACGTTGTTGTCTCTGCTTCTGTCAGCTTGGAAACATTCAGTACATAACACCATCTGGACTGATGCCATATGCAACATAATGAACATAATCATAAGTAGTTTTTGTGTTCTGGTACAGATCAGGGATGATTTATGGTTAGGCCTCAAATTTTCTCCTACTGCAGTGGTCTTCAACCTTTTGAGCCTGAGGACCCCCTATGAATTTCAAGGCCTCCTGAAGTACCCCCTAATATCCGAGCAACTGTGTCTATCAAAAAATGTGTTAAAATGAGTTTTAATTTAAATGTACGTCTTTCTTTCTATTACA